>JAJOOS010014234.1:0-25920 GCA_029582725.1 Solanum chiquidenum | reverse complement strand
AAAGACTTCTGTCAACTCCCAACCCTTCTAGGGGAATAATGGATACCGAATCTTCAAATACACTTCTAAAGAATAGAAACATGAAATACCGAATGAACTGGGGCCAACTCATCTGGTAATTCCAACTCATAGGCAACCTTCCCAATACGTTTAAAAAATTGATATGGGCCTACATACTATGGACTAAGTTTCCCTTTATTGCCAAATCTCATCACACCCTTCATGGGTTATATTTTCAAATAGACCCAATCATTAACTTCAAATTCTAGATCCCTTCTTATCACATCATCTAAATACTCCTTTCTACTTTGAGCGGTTCTCAACCGCTCTCTAATAAGCTGATCTTTCTCAATGGCTTCATAAACTAGCTCAGGACCTATCAAAGCAACTTCTCCCACCTCAAATCAACCAACCAGAGACCTACATCCCCTACCATACAAGGCTTCAAAAGGAAACATACCGATACTTGAGTGAAAACTATTATTGTAACCAAAATCTATTAATGGCAAGTGGTCATCCCAATTACCCATTAAGTCTATTAGACATGCCCTTAACATACCTTCCAATGTTTTGATGGTACACTCCACTTGCGTTCCTATCGGTTTGGGGATGAAAAGTCGTGCTAAGCTTCACCTTAGTACCAAGCCCTTTTTGGAATACCTATGTCTTGGGATAAGCCTCCCGGCCTTGGATGCTTAACATCAATTTGTTGACAATTAGGACATTTGGCTACAAATCTCACGATATCTTTCTTCATACCATTCCACCAATAGGCTTCATGTAGATCACGGTACATCTTGCTTGGCTCCTGGATGAATAGAATACCGAGAACTATAAGGTTCCTCTAAAATTTCTTCCCTCAAACCATGAACATCTGGAATACATAATCGACGTTGGTACCTAAGCACCATATCTCCCCCTTGGGAGAAAGTCTCAACGGACTTCTTGAGTACCGACTTTTTCAACTCAACTAATATAGGATCAACGCCTTGCTTAGACTTCACATCCATCATAAAGGTTGATTCAGAACCATTATGGACCATGACACAACCCTTGTTGGAATCCACTAGTTGAACACCTAGTTGAGCCAACCTATGGACATCACGAACCAATTCTTGTTTTTATCCACTATATGGGACACACTACCCATGGACAATCTACTAAGTGAATCTGCTACCACATTAGCTTTGTTGTTGTGATAGACACTCATGTCAAAATCCTTTAATATATCTAACCACCTTTGTTGATGACGATTCAAGTCCTTTTGACTAAGCACTTACTGAAGAGTCTTGTGATTAGTGAAAACATCCTCATGGATCCGATACAGATAATGCCTCCATATTTTTAAGGTAAACCCAATTGCCGCTAATTCAAGATCATTGGTCAGATAATTATTCTCATTGACTTTATGTTTCCTTAAAGCATAGGCGTCACTTTACCGTTTTGCATGAGCACACACCCCAACCCTACTCTAGAGGCATCACAATACACCACAAAACCATATGTACCCTCCGATAAGGTCAACATCGGAGTGGAAGTAAGTCTATCTTTCAACTCTTAGAAACTTTTCTCACAAGCTTCTGACCACACAAACTTAGCTTTCTTTTGAGTGAAAGCTGTCAAAGGAGAAGCAATGGAAGAAAATCCCTAAACAAATCTTCTATAGTAACCGGCCAAACCCAAAAAACTTCTCATGTCGGAAGGAGATAGAGGTCTAGGCCAACTCTTGACTGCATCCATCTTCTTAGGTTCTACCTAAATACCCTTGCTTGACACAATATGATGAAGGAAAGCTACGGACCTCAACCAAAATACGCACTTGCTAAACTTTGCAAAAAGTTTTTGGTCCTTAAAAACTTGCAACACAATTCTCAAATGGTCCACAAGTTCACTTTCACTCTTTGAATAGATCAAAATATCATCTATAAACACAATCACAAACATTTTAATGTATTGCCTAAACACTCTAGTCATCAAGTCTATAAACACCACCGGAGCATTGATCAAATCAAATGACATTACTAGGAATTCATAATGACCATATCGAGTTCGGAAAGCTGTCTTGGGAATATCTTCCCCTCTCACCCTTAATTGGTGATTGCCCGAACGAAGACCAATCATAGAGAAATAACTAGCCCCTTGAAGTTGGTCGAACAAATCATCAATTATCAGAAAGGGATATTTATTCTTGATTGTCACTTTATTCAATTGATGATTGATGAGTCCACAAATTGGACTCATTTAGGGCTATATTTTAATCAAAATTGTGTCCTCAAATGCTTTTTTTATCTCAAAATCTGATGAAAACCCTTAAGTTTCAGGTATTTGAAGTTTAAAGGATAGCATGGACACTACTTCGCAAAAAGGAACGAAAAGGCTAAAAAGAACAAGAAAATGAAGACCTGAGGATCGTCGAGTCCACTTGGCAAATCACCGAAGGGTCTCACTTTGCCTTTTGTTCTAGTGTGCTGAGCCCTGAAGGAAAGGATCAGGTCGGCAGAAAAAAAGAGTAGTCGGCGCATCTTTGAGAATGTCCGCGAAGAAGTACTATGTCGCCCAATCACCCAGAGCACAACGATGCCGAAGGATGGTGCAAGACGGTGATGAACTATAGCAAAGGGAAAATCGCCGAGTGATCCACCGCAATGCAGATTTTTGAAAATTATAAATACTCGTTCAGAGTTATAGCTTAGTATCAGATTTTAGTATCATATTTTTAGTATTAGATTTAAAATATAATTTAAGTAATTGTTATTGTTACTCCCAAGATTGTAAGGTTTGGAGACTTGAAGAAGAAAATGGTTTTATCTTCCCCAAATCGGAAGTGGGCCTCTTGGATTCTTCTTTCTTTGCTCAAATCAAGACTTATTTCTCCATACCCATTTGATTTCAACATCATTGAAGGTATAAATTTCTATCTCTTGATGTGTGGCTAAAAAACCCCATTCTTGGTGTGTGATTTAGCAAATATTAGTTGATATTATTGTAGGGTCTTGCTTGCTGATAGGTTAGATTTATTTTAATGGTGATTTCACCTAGTGGTTGTGGTTTAATTTAATGGGTTTGTAGTTGCAAATACAAAGTCACCTATGTGTTTTCGGCTTGCCTAAGAGGGAGGTCGCGAAACCAAGACCGCTAGACTGATGGCCTAAGTAGTGGGTCGACATGAGGTTCAGCCTGAAAGGGTGAGCCCTAGTCCCATATCCTAACACTTAGAGTGAAAGAGTAAGTGGGGTAAGGCGTAGGCTGGCCTTCATGCGGCAAATGGGTGTCCGAGAGGAACGTATTTGAAATGGGGTAAGTTGCCCGAGAGGGAACTTATTTCCATCTAAAGCTTAGCCTAGTCACTATTATCATGCATATTTCCTATCAAAAGCATGTCCCAACTATTTATCCCAACTTGTATTGCGGTCACGCCCCAAGAACTCTTCCTCATACTTGATTTACTTGCGATTTTTGTTATTTTTGCTTACTAGTGACAAAAACCCCATTTTTATTTGACAATTTGGTGTCCCCCTTTTAATTTACAATATTTTTAATCGTTAATGTGTTTAGCTACAATTAGTTAGAACTAAATTTTATTTTTCTATTAATTCTCGAAACCACTCCCTTGGGACACGACCCCAACCCTTGGTTGGGTTACTATATTAGCGACGGTCGTAGACACTCGAACCGTAGGTTAGTGTCGTTGGTCACGATAAGCATCAATGATTGTCTATGCGCATTATAAGAGACCCATCCTTCTTTCTAACAAACAACACAGGAGCACCTCATTAAGAGATACTCGGTCGAATAAAACCCTTATCTAAGAAATCCTTTAGTTTCTCTTTCAACTCTTTTAACTCTACCAGAGCAATTTGATTTAACGTTGCAAGCCACCTCTTCCAATTCTAGGTGTCAACGATCGTAAATCAATATAAAACCCAACAAATGAGTTGGGGTCGAATCCCACAGGAAATTGTACGTGTTTTCAATTCAATTAGGAAGTTCAAACGTGGTGTAATTAGCTATATGAATAGAAATTATCAAAAAATACATTAATCAAATTAAAGGGGTGACATGAATGTCAGATGGGAGTTTTGGTTTTAAGTATTAACTACAGGCAGTCACAAACAATTCAAAATAACAATAAGGAGATAGATTTTCAGGATGCGAACAATTATAGGCAAATTAGGATATATGGGTAATTGAAACTACTAGTAAACAACTAAAAATCAGTGGGTAGGCTAGACTATAAGTAAGATAGATTTCTCTCTAACAACTAGCCCAAATCATGTGATTTTTTTGAACATCAACAAGCATGATGATGAAGAACAACCCACACCTTAATTCATTCACTCTTTAGAGCTAGATGTGTAGGATTGAATTTAGGATTCACTCTCTCAAGCTAAACCAAGCTCAACCCAATACCTACAAATCATTAATCAATAATCTTAGTTCTAAAACAACTCTCTCGAGAAAGCCAAGAACACAAAATTACAACTGCATTTGCAACTACAATTCATAAATTGAACCACAATTAATGATTAAACTCACTTCAAAATTGCATTTAAACTAGTAATTAACAATACCCATAAACTAATTCAATCCATAATCACATGATCACAACCCAAGAATTGGGGTTTTAGCCAAAAATCATAAAAGAGTAAAAATGACTACCAAATCAATTAGACATCAACTGGATAAGAGAGATTTAGTCTTTACAATCCTCAATTTGAAGAATATTCAAAAACCCACTTCCAAAATCTCAAAATTGAATCTTAAAGGTTTTTCAAAAACTATGAAAAACTACCGAGAAAACTATTCTAAACTAATTCACTCTTGTCCAATAACCTGTTCTCCAAAAATCTCATAAATAAAATGCTCAAAATCTAATTTATAGTCGCAAAAAATAAGCTATGAAGTGTCGTTTGGTGAAGTAAGTTGGACTCGCCGTACCACTTGCCGAGCCGCCCTTCGATCTCTTTCATCGCCTTTTTGCCTTGGCATTCAACATCCTCGAGTTCTGTAACTTTGGGTTATATATCTTTGTTTCGCAGAACTGCTCGCCGATTCACCTACTGCTCATTTTCATCTCCGACTTGGTTTCTTCCTTCATGACTTGGCCCACTTGAACTTTAGGCGGTCAAATTAGCCACTCGGCAACATGCCAAGTGCTCTTGGCAATCCTCAGGTTTGCCCTTCTTCATTCCATCAACTTGTTTTGTTCCTTTTTATATGTTAGTTTCCTTGCTTCGGTCGTTAATCCATATAACTGAATATCAAGTATTTACCATCAGTTTATGGCACAAATTAAGCATTTAAAAACACTAAATCTATATAAGCAAAGACCTAAATGAGTCCAAATCTCGGACTCATCCACACCCCCAACTTAAACTTTTGCTTGTCCTCCAGTAAAACTCAAAATCAACAGTTCAAAAAGGATGTCTCAAATAGTGTTGCATCACACTCAACATGAATTCATACAACAAGGCTCAACTTACTCATGCCATAATGAATTGTGCACTCAAAGATTCAACTTGTGACTCACCATTATCAAAGATGCTCAAGTTCAAAATACTTGCTTCAAATGCAAGTTCAAGCTCAACAAAGGTACTCAAATTCCCTCACAACAAAGATGATTCCCTATTCACACAAAGTTCTGCAACAATTTATAGTTACGGAATCACATACGACTCTCACACTCACAAAGATGAACACATGGATGATTTCACCCATAGGTTTGCCCTTATTTTCCAATCAACATTCTTTTCGGCTCACTTAATATCACTAAGGTCTTTTCAAGGCTTGTAACGGGGCTGAGTGTAAAGGTATGGTCATTTAGGCTCAGTGGGTGCTATCATCATGAAATGTGGTTTGAACATCACTTTCTTCCTTTTCTTCAACATTTTGATCATGCTCATAATTCACTCATTATTCACTTTCAAATGGATTTCTGGATACCCCATTTCTTTTGCAACTTCCACTACTTTATTTCACAACTTTTTCATTATTTTTCTTTTGCTTTCTTCTTTTCTCTTTTTTTAACATGGAGGGGGTCCATCTTTTTCAAAACCATTGCTGAAAGGGGAAATTTTTACACTTTTTGATTTACCTTCTCTTTTCACCACACCCCAAACTTAGGCTTTTTTTGGCCTTAGTTGACTATTCAAACAAACCACATTTCATGAGAGTTATGGGTGAATGGATAAAGAGGGGTCACAATTGTTCAAGTTTCTTCCAAGAAAGGGATAAGGATCAAGAAGGTTCAAGCAAGGTTCACACATGCCATAAGGTTGGCCACAAAAGAGGTATATTGTCATATTGTTTCACTCTTCAAAATTGTTGCCTATGATCATTTCAAGTGCTTGCATCACTTCGTCAACTGGACCAACGGGGCAAGTTCTAGGTGTCATCACACAAGGCATTGGTACCAATATCAAACAAGATTGTGCAATGCTCATCACAACAGACTCATTTGATAATGGGCTAGTCACAACGAGATGCTAAAAGTTCACACATTATCTATGCAACTTCAATTGGCATCATCGTAGCCGCACATTTATTTCTTTTAGCACTATTCAAGTCATCGGTATTGATCATAACCAATACTCAAATTTTCACAAGAACAACCATAATCACAAACACTAGAGGTGGCACAAAATTTTTTAAAAATAGGTCAACACCATTTCAAGTCAAACCAAGGAGCCACAAGCTCAAACATCCACAAAATTAATACCCAAACATAATCAAAACACAAATATAGATCACAAAACCCAATATATACAAATAAAATTGTAATCACAAGAGGTAGGTATGGAAATACCTCACCCCATCCACAAAAGAAAAGCAGTTGTCCTCAAATGCAACTAAAAACACAATAATCAATAAAAACAACAGAGAGGGAGGTAAAGATGCCATCTTGTCTACTCAGTCGGTCCGTCTGTCGGGGCATCAATACTTGGTGTCACATTCTGGTCCTGGGCATCAGTGCCCGGGGTAACATCAAAACCAGCTCCACTAGTGCCTGCCCTAGAGGTATCTGTCAATGATATCTGAATGACTTAGTGTATTATCGTCTCCTCTAAATCAGGCAGGTCTCCATAAATGGCCGTTTCTAGAATATCGAGCTGCTCCTTATTGTTCTCCACCTCTGACTCAGCAGCAGCCACATCCTCCATAGTCACATCTATAGTGGTAGCCGGAGCCATATAAGAACGGGCTGGGACCTAACCACCCGGAACATCAGGAACCTCTGCTGACTCAAATAGTGAAGTGAAGTATGTGAACTTCAGATGGTCCAAATCCTTCCTCAGCTCGAAAACCTCAGCTTTCAAAGCCGTAACATCAGTAATAACCCTCTATCCTCTCTCACAAATCTCTACTCTCGTTGTGAGAGCATTCATGGAACATCAGAGAGGTGTCAAAACAGCTAAAATGGCTCACTCAATTATCCAGGGCACCTCGGCCTCTAACCGGGAAGCCTGCACATTGGTAGAATGGGCTAGGTGCCCTATTTTGAGGAGCATGGCTTGAGTGATTGGAGTTCTCAAAGCAGTGGTACCTAAAGTAACTCTAGGAGGTTTGAGGCAGTAGTAGAACCTATGACCTAGAAAGAAGTGAAAGTAGATGTACCTAAAGGTTGGAGGGAAGAGAAGGTAAAGTTGCCTCTGTAGGTATTGAATCCACATCAACCTCCGGGGATATGTACATTGTAGCTTCTATCCTCCTATCCGCCTTATCCCGTGTGTACTCGGCCTCTATGGATGAGATGTCAGTAGAGGATGTGGGTGTAACCTCAACATCCCTCTTCTCGTCAAGAGGAACTCCAGTCTGCCAACATAACACTATAATAGCAGTAGGGAATGGAAGGGATGTCTGACACTGCTTTGCCCTCATGGCTATCTCCTGCTTTATAATTAACACCAGATTCAACCGCTTCTTGGCAATGATAGATCCGATATAGGCCACCTTTGGGTGGCAGAGAATAGACTCGTTTTGTGATGGATGATTGAGCTACTGATAAACCCGAACCAATACCGAGCTGCAATGCTCAAGTCCTTCTTTTCAATAGGGACTCCACCTTCAATCGACCTCGGGGTGGTGTCAGAAATAAGGGGAGCTACACATCCCTTGAGGTCCTCCAGAGTATGTGTTGTGATCATGCTCTGGTAGTCATACTCAAAACCTATAGCCCTGCCAAGTACAACATTAATATGATCGTTGCTGCATCCCGCTGTCTTCCCCCGAACTATCACAAACTCCATTGGTCTAAAGGCACTGGCCTTCTTCTTCCCCTAGGGTACTATGTCACCATATGCGGTGTAGAACTCTCTGACCTAGTTGGAAATGTATGGGCCATGGGGCCTGGTGAATATATCAAACATGTGGAACCGGAGTGTGTCCCACACCAAAGGGTACATGTCCACCCCACCATCCGTGGACAATCTCTTCTTCTCTAAGATGGTCCTCAATCCCTCGACCTTTAACCGGTTGAGTATCCAGGGAAGAGGACCTTACACTGGTGCTTCTGGGACCACCGTCTGTGCCAGAGTTGGCACTGTATCACCAGCAGGAGAGGTAGACTCCGGGATCCTAGACAGATCTTGATGAGCCTTTGCACAAATCTCTGCTCACCAGGTCTACAGTAGTTGGTCATCGTCAGGATCTGAGAGTGAGGCTTGAGAATCAAAAGATTCCCCATCACTGGCAGAGTTATGATCCGGACTCTCAACTACGGGCACCTTGCTCTTGCCTTTTCCACCCTTCGGTGGTGCTTTCTTTCCCTTTTTATGGAAGCAATTTCTCCCTCATTGATTAGAATGCCCCATGCTCATTTGCGGGGTGCCATACCACTTTTATATAAAAAATTCCTAGCCATAGTTGAAAAATACACCGAAAAATGTTAGAAATCATTCAAGAAAGTTGCAGAATTCAAATTGCAAAAAGACGGGCTGAACTAGTCACCGAGTCACTTAGGTGAGCCAGATCAGGATCGCCGACCTGACCAACTTGAAAATTTTCCAAAAATCAGGCTTGTCGGCAATGTTCAAGGCCCTTCAGTGAATCGGCGACACCACTCGGCGAGCTCAGACCAGCCCACCGAATAGTACAGTGTATTTTAGGGGTTAGAGGCGCAGAAATGGCGATCAAAGGAACCTTCAGCAAGTTGCCGAGTAAACTTTGCGAGTCGCCGAGTGAACTCAGTGAGCTCAGGCTTCCCGCTGAAAGTTACAGACTCAACCAAGACAAATCAAGAAATTAAGGGCGATCAAGAAGGACGTTGCCGAAACGCTGAACCTTTTGGCGAGCTCGACCCAGCTCGCCAAACTGCCCAACGTGCCAAATTTCAACCCCGATTCCCAAAATCAAGCCCACAGCCCCTGAAATAAAAATCAAACACACACACACTACTCAATTCACACAATACCCATAAAACCCATGCCTCCGGGGTACTTAGACTTCCCCCAATTTGGCCAAAATTGGTCATTTGATGAGTTTCGCCCTTAAGAATGACATAAACCGCTCCAACATTAGGCAAATTACGTCATTTGGCTCAATTTAGGGTTGATTAGACTTAGCCCCACTAAAACCAACATAAGTTAACCACAGCCTAATAATTTAAAATAAATATTAACATATAAAACATGGGGATTCATCATTTTAAGCAATTAGGTACAAGTTCGAAACATAAAATAGGCAATCCAACAATTAAAACATGATTTCAACAATTGCCCAACAAACAATAACACACATTTATTGAAAGCATTCGAGTTCAACCACTAATCATAGGTGCGAGGTTCGAAAAACCAACCTGAGTGTCGAATTGAGAATATCATATGCTAGGTGGCAAAGTAATCCAAATCTGAGCATGAGATCAAGAATAAAAATGACTAGAAATGGGAAGTATGGGAAATTTAAAGTGCGGGTGAGAGTGTACGGGGTTAGAAATGAGAGAATATGAATGATTTTGAAAATTTAAACCATTTGGCCTTTTAAACCGTTTTAGTTCGCGCCCCTTTCGGTGGTATTAGTCGACAATGCCAAACCACTCAGCGATGCACCAAGTGGTGACTTACCTCATCGAGTTTTACAGGACCTCTAGTCAATTTGGGGGTCCAAACGGCGTACAAAATCGGGTTGGTCAACCTATTCGGTGAGTTGCCGATTCAGCTATTGGCCCGCTGAGTTTATCAAACTTCAACTTCATGTTTTGTGGGTCCAACGACGGTCAAAGTCGGGCTCGTCGACCTCTTCGGCGAGTCACCGACCTCTTCGGCGAGTCACCGACCTCTTCGGCGAGTCACCGACCTCTTCGGCGAGTCACCGACCTCTTCGGCGAGTCACCGACTTGACTCTTGGCTTGCCAAACCAATTATTTTCAAACACTTTTCACTTTTTAACTTGAACAATCAACACCCGTTATTCAAAATCAAACTTAAAGCATTAAAAACTTGTGTTGCCTCCCAAGAAGAACCTTAATTAATGTCTTGGCATGACGCAAGTACCCATTCAAGCTTATTTTTTGGGGTTTGTCGTTGTATCATTAGGCAATCCCCCTTGTTGTCTTGGATTCAAATGCGACAAAATTTGACCCATTTGGGTCTCCAGCTGCTTGATAGAGACGAAATGAGAAGTGACAGTTTGATTAAGTGTAGCGACATCTTTATTCATCAGTTTTAACACTCTGTCTGATCCCTCAACTTTGTTGAGAATACGTGAGAGCATGTCTCCCGTACAGACACCTTCAGATTCCTTTGTCTTTTCACGCTCATGGGGAGGCACATACCTAACCTTCTCCTCCTCTCTTTCCTTCCAAGTGGTGTTTCGATCACCCCAATCTTTGTCATGGTCTCTCCAGCCTTCATCTTGGGTAGTAGCATGATAACCTCCTCCTTGGTTGGCTAGGAAGTCCACTTCCTCATTGTACAATGCTTTAAAATAGGCTTTATCGGGGTTTACTCTACCAACACCCATAACATTAACACTCTTAGTACCAACACCCATGACATTTTTTGCTAACATATCCAGCTAGGTCATCATCTTTGCCATGTTTTGGTCTTTCTCTTGAAATTTCTCGATTTGTTCTTTTGTCATTCTAAAGTTGAGAGAACAGACTTGGTCCTCACTAGTGTACCATGCCTTGTTGCTCTTGGTCATGCAATCAAGGAGTCAGGAAGCTACTTCATAGGGTTGTTGCATTATACCACCTGGAACAAGTTGATCAGCAACTCGTTTGTTCACCGAGTCGAGGCTCTTATAGAAGTATTGCAACAGTAAGTTGTTGGTCAGTCCATGAGTTGGGCATTTCATCTCCAACTTCCTAAACCTTAGCCACGTCTCACGGATGGGCTCACCCTCCAAGCACTTGAAACTTTAGATACTATCCCTACGTGTCATCATATTTGATGGAGGGAAAAATCTCGTTTGGAACACTATGATCAGCTCTATCCAAGAAGTGATAGAATATCTTGGCAACTCAACCAACCACTTTCTTGCCTCGCCCATTAGAGAAAATGGGAACAACCTCAAACAGACAAATTCTTGTGATATGTTCTTAAATGAAAACGGTCCACAGACATCAACAAAATTTATAATATGCTCATGGGGATGCTCATAAGCTAGCCACCCCAAACAAACATTTGAGTTGTAGGAGTTGAAGCATGGTGCTTGTGATTTGAAAAACAATGTTTCCTTTAGCTGGAGGTAGACGAATGGCCCCAACACCACCCATTTGGATTGGGTCATTGATGTTTGGGTCATTGAGGTTTCCAACATCATCTTGGTGGCCAAGTTGGCTACCATTACTTCCATTAACGCTAATCTCCTCCTTTGTTTAAGCACAAGCAACACAAAACAAAAAATAAAATAAGTAGATTCAACCATAATTAAAAAGAACACAACTCAACTTCACCAAAAGAATTTCAAACAACACCACTCCCCGGAAGCGGCGCCATTTTGATTTAACGTTTCAAGCACACCTCTTTCATTTCTAGGTGTCAACGATTCTAAATCAGTATAAAACCCAAAAAATGAGTTGTGGTCGAATCCTACAAGGACCGGTACAGGTTTTAAATTCAATTAGGAAGTGCAAGCGTGGTCTAATCGGCCATAGGAATAGAAATTATCAAAAAAGACATTAATCAAATTAAAGGGGTGACACTAATGTCAAATGGGGTTTTTGGTTTTAATTATTAACTACAAGCAATCACAAACAATTCAAAATAACAAAATGGATATACATTCTCGGGATGTGATCAATTATAGGCAAATTATGATACATGTGTAATTGAAACTACTAGTAAACAACTAACAATTAGTGAGTAGGCTAGTCTATAAGGGAGATAGTTTTCTCTCGAACAACTACCCCAAATCAGGTGATTTCTTTTGAACATTAACAAGCATGACAATGAAGAATAGTCAACACCTTAATTCATCCACTCTTTCGAGCTAGATGGGTAGGATTGGGTTCACTCTTCGAGCCAAATCGTACTCAACCCAATACCTACAAATCATTAATCAATAATCTCAGAACTAAAACCTCTCTCTCGAGAAAGCCAATCATACAAAATTAAAACTGCATTGGCAACTACAGTTCATAAAATTGAACCACAATTAATGATTCAACTCATTTAAAACTTTGCATTTAAACTAGTAATTAATAACACCCATAAACTAATTCAACCCATAATCACATGATTAGAGACCAAGAAGGGGGTTTTAGCCAAACATCATAAAAGAGTAAAAACAATTACCAAATAAATTTACCATTAACTAGGTAAGAGATATTTAGTCTTTACAATCCTCAATTTGAATCCATTGAGATGATTACTCCTATTCGTAACTTCCATCAGCCTGTTGAGTATGATTGGAAACCAAAATTTTGTGGACAAATCAAACAGATGAGTGTAGATCTGGACAGGACAACCCCCAGAGGAGGAATTTAAGGTGGGTCAAAAGAGGAAGAAAAGGAATAGAAGAAGAAGGAAACATGTGCAACAAGGCTGGAAAGTAAAGGAACCCTCCAAAGAAGCAGCAAAAGATGATGTGGTAACTATTGTGAATTCAGTGCATAGTGTGGTGGGACAACCTAAACAAGGTGAACCTAGTACTTCCAGGGGTGGGAACAAGTTCACACCACTGTTGAATTTAGAAATTGAAGGGGATACATTAGGGGATCCCGGTTAAGCTCCTAACTTAGTATTATTATTGCTACATGGAATGTGAGGGGATTGAATCAACCCCTCAAGAAGAAAGAGCTCAAACTCTTTCTCCGAAAGCATATTTTTGACCTATTACGGTGTGTGGAGACTAGAGTCAAGAAACTTAAGTCTAAAACAATCCTCAATAAAGTGGGAAATGGATGGAATTCTAAATGCAACTACCCATAAGTTGTAAATGGTTGAATATAGTTGCTCTGGAAATCTAATGCACAAGTGCAGGTTGTGGAAACAAATGAACAATATATTCATTGCTAGGTGGAGAACCAATCTGGATCTTTCAAATCCTATGTCACAATTGTCTATGCCAAGAATACGAATCCCGTTGTGGGCTGCACTAGTAAGAATAGGGGTTACAGTCACACACTCATGTGTGTTAAGTGGAGACTTCAATTCAGTACTGAGCTCAGATGATAGGTTGGGTTCCCCTGTGACAACTGCTGAAACTAAGGATTTTAGAGAATGTCTTGATACACTGCAACTTACACCATTGTGGTCGAAAGGTTGTTTTTATTCTTTCAGCAATAAACAGGAGCTGGATCATAGAGTATAATCAAGAATTGATTGGACCGTTGGAAATTATAAATGGACTCAGGTATATGGGAATGTGGAATCAGATTACCTATCACCAGGGGTGTCTGATCACTCCCCAGTGCTATTACACTGCGCACCATGTGTGATTTCTAGGCCAAAGCCATTCAAATTATTCAAAACTGTCATTGATCATCCTAATTTTACTGATATTGTCGTTGATACATGGGCACTAAGGTATAATGGCACAAGGTTGTATCAACTGCACAGAAAACTCAAAGCACTGAAGGTTAACCTGAAGGGCCTCAACACTTATCTAGCATCCTATGCTAGTCACCTGCAACAAACTAGACAAAAGCTGGAGATAACGCAGGACATGCTAGTTTCCTCCCCTTTAAACCAGCAACTGATAAATGAGGAACGTAACCTCATTCATGAAATGCATAAGTGGAGTATGGTTGAAGAGAAGGCACTTCGACAAAAGTCTTGAGCTAGCTGGATAGCTTGTGGAGATTCAAATTCAAAATACTTCCATGCTCAATGCCAAATTAGAGCTAGCCGGAATGCAATCACTACAATCTATGATTCCAAAGGAGTGAAACTATCAGATCCGCAACTGGTTGAAAAGGAATTTATTCAGTTCTTTACCAATTTGATGGGCACAAATGCACCAGATGGAGTTCCCTGCCCAAATTCAGTGGTGATCAAGAATGGCCAGTGCTTATTGAAATGACAAAAAGTTGCTCTGATTCAGGAGATCACAAAGGAACAGATTATAGCTGTGGATAAAGAACCAGAAGTGGATGGTTTTCTTATTGCATTCTACACCAAGCAATGGCAGACTGTTAAAACAGATGTGACATTGGCAGTGAAAGAATTTTTTCACACAAGTAAACTTCTTAAATCCTTTTGTTGTACTGCAGTAACCTTGATCCCAAAAGTACTTAGCGCTACAGTGGTTAAAGATTATAGACCCACAGTACGTTGTACCACAGTCTATAAGATCATTACGAAGGTTTTGGCAAATAGGATGGAAGGAGTTATAAACACTATCATCAGCCTCTCTCAATCAACTTTTATTGAGGGTAAATCTATTATTGACAACATATTGTTTAGTCATGAATTGCTAAAGTGGTACTCTAGAAAAAGGCTTTCACCCAGGTGTGTTTCGAATGTTTACCTGCGAAAAGATTACGATTCTACAGATCGGTGCTTTCTAAAGAGTATGTTTGTTGAACTGGGCTTCCCTCAGAAGTTTATTAGTTGGATAATGGAGTGTGTCACTACTGTATCGTACTTATTGGTGCTCAATGGAGGTTTAACTAAGCGTTTCCAGGGAAAGAGAGGAATAAGACATGGTGACCCTATGTCACCCTACTTATTTGTAATTGCAATGGAATTCCTGCACAGGGAGCTGCAAATGTTGACAATGAACCCAAAATTCTAGTTTCACCACAAATGCAAGAAGCTTGGAACAATTCATATATGTTTTGCTCATGACTTACTGATGTTCTGTAAAGCTGAAAGCACATCTATTGAATTAATCCAAGAATCCTTTAACAAATTCTCTGTAGCTTTAGGTCTACAAGCAAATATAGACAAAAGCTCCATTTTTATTTCTGGGGTGAAGGATCCAACAAAGAATCAGTTAATACAGTAGTTGGGCTATTGTGAAGGAACCCTACCTTTCAAATACCTTGGGGTTCCTATTTCATCAAATAAACTAACAGTGGACCAATGTTTACCTCTGGTGGATAAAATTCTGGAGAGGCTAAGATGATGGGCAACAAAGTTTCAAGCTTATGCTGGCAGGCTCCAATTGATAAAAGTTATAGTGTTTGGCACACAAACATATTGGGCACAAATATTCATCCTTCCAAAAAAGATAATGAAGCTGATCAATAGTTACTGCAGGATATTCCTTTGGACTGGATCCGTAGGCCCTTCAAAGAGAGCATTGGTTTCATGAGAGAAAGTATGTATCCCTAGATCTATAGGAGGGCTAAACGTTCTAAATTTGTACTACTGGAATAAGGTAGCAGTAGCAAAACAATTATGGGCCATAGCATCAAAATTAGACAGCATGTGGATAAAGTGGGTACACCTATACTATATGAAAGGGAAACACTGGAAACATGCAACATACCCAGTAATGCAACCTGGCTGATCAGGAAAATAATGGAAACCAGGAGAACTAACATGCAAGCACCAGAACTTCAGGGCAATCTATATACAAGACTTAAAATGCTGACAATAGGGGAAAGGTTTTCCATTAAAACCTTGTTTATTGCTCAAATGCCACAACTCCCAAAAGTTCCATGGAAGTGTAATACTCTACAAAAAAGCATTCACCCTAGACACAAGTTCATATTATGGTTGGCTTTGATAAAGACACTAGCTACTGTTGATAGACTTACAAAGTTTTGAGTGCAGGTTGATTCTTTATGTGTGTTTTGCAAGGATGCTATGGAAACGCATGATCACCTATTCTTTGAGTGTCCCATTAGAAGGAAGTTATGATACAAGATACTGACACGGTTGGGCTTTACCAGAACCATTGGGGATTGGCAATAGGAGGTAGATTGGATCATCAGCTGGGCAACAAAAAGGAGACAAGGTGCTATCATATGTTGTGCATTAGCAATGGTGATCAATGGTATATAGAGGGAATGGAATATGATCAGATTTCAAAATAGTAACTACCAAATTGACAAAGTGTGAAAAGAAATAGCTATAAACATACACATCAAGGGCAAAAATCAGAAGACCTGGTACTCACAGTTGCAACAACTAGCTCCAATACCATGATGTCCTATAAAGTGAAATAGGTAGCGGATAATGCAGTTTTTTTGTTTGATTGTTTTTTCTGTTCCTTTATCATGTAATGAAAGTGACTCCTTAGGCATGTTAGAAGTTAGTCTTGCGTAGAATTCTCTCTTCTTTGAGAGGCACCTGGTCAGCAAGTGTCTAGAGCTGTAAACATTTCACTTTTGGAAATAAAAAATTTTATTTACCAAAAAAAAATCCTCGATTTGAAGAATATTCATAACCCACTTCCAAAATCTCCAAATTGAATCTCTAAAGTTCTTCAATAACTATGAAAAATTACCGAGAAAAATAATCTAAACTAATTCAGTCTGTCCAATAACCTGTTCTCCAAAAAATCTCATAAATAAAATGATCAAAATCTAATTTATAGTCATCGAAAATAAGCCATGAAGGGTCATTTGGCAAAGTAAGTCGGGCTAAAAACGAACGACTCGGCGATCAGCCCTTTGACATCTTCCATCGCCTTTTTACCTTCGCATCCATCAACCTCGAGTTCTGTAACTTTGAGCGATCTATCTTTGCCTCACGGAACTGCTCGGTGATTCACCAAATTCTCCTTTTCAACGCCGACTTGGTTTCATCATTTAGGGCTTGGCACACTTGAACTTTAGGCGGTCAGATTATCCACTCGGCGACACGCCAAGTGCTCTTGGTGATCCTCAAGCTTGCCCTTCTTCATTCCTTTAGCAGGTTTTGTTCCTTTTTGCCTGTTAGTGTCCTTGCTTCATTCCTCAATCCATATACCTGAAAATAAAGGCTTTAGCATCACTTTATGGCATGATTTAAGCATTTGAGGATACTAAATCTATATAAACAAATCCCTAAATGAGTCCAAATATCGAACTAATCACCATTCTATAAGGATGAATGGAGTTAGGTTGTGTATCCGGTAAAAGGTTAATACCAAAATCTATTTCCCGATCGGGAGGAATACTGGGAAAATCATAAGGGAAAACATCCTAAAACTCATTTACCACCGGAACCGACTCAAGAGAAGGGGTTTGAGAATCTACATCGCTCACCCAAAAAACTTGGTAAAGTAAAACTTTCGAGATCATCTTTCTAGCTTTTAGGTAGGACACAAATTGACCTCTAGGCATATAATTTCCCCCCTTCCAATCTAATATAGGCTCATTCGGAAATTGGAATCTAACCACCAGAATTGTATAATCGATAGAGGCATAACATGCTTGCAACAAATCCATAACAAGAATCAAATTAAAGTCTAACATGTCAAGCTCTAGAAAGTCAACAAGAGTAACTCTATGGGACAAGGAAATGAGACATCTTCTATAAACCCTCTTTGCCACCACAGAATCACCAAATGGGGTAGAAACCGAAAAATGTTCTAATAAAACTTCTAGGAGCATATCAAACTTCATGGCCACATAAGGTGTCACAAAGGAAAAAGTAGCACCGGGATCTAACAAGGCATATACATTAATAAGAAAGACTTTTAACATACCGGTCATCACATCCGGGGAGCTCTCTTGGTCACCTCAGGATTGAAGAGCATAAAACTGGTTTTGCTTTGGGGCATTGGAGTTTGAACCGCTAGGAGGAGTTTGCTTGCCTTATCTCCCCTTGGCCGTAAGTGTTGGGCAATTCCTCAATTGATGACCACCCTTACCACAACCAAAACAAACATTCGTGCAAGATAGGCACTTACCATCTTGTTTTTTCCGACATTTGACACAAGTTGGTCTTGCCATAGAAAATTCATTACCTCTTTGAGGTTTAGGGTTAGACACCCTATCCTTGTTTACCCTTGGGGAAGCATTTGAGGAACATTGGTTGGAGAATATTTGTTTGAACTTTGGTCGACCTTGTCCATCGGATCTAGCATTGGAGAAATTCCCATCACCTATCATAACTCTCTTAACAACCCTATTCTTCTCATTGAGTTTCTCTTCTTCCATATGTTGGGCATGCACCATGAGACGTGAAATATCCATATTTGGGATAATATTGTCGTACGACATTCTTTAACTACCATGACAGATACTCCCATCACAAATCTTTTCAACTTAGCCCTTGAATCTACCACCATAGTTGGAGCATACTTTGATTATTCAGTTAATTTTAGAGTATATTTCTTTACACTCATACGTCCTTGACGAAGGTTAATGAACTCTTGCAGCTTTGCTTCTCTTAACTCTAAGGGAAAGAATCTATCAAAAAATGTGGATTTAAACAACTCTCATTCTACCAGGCCCTCTCCTACGGGTCTCTCACCCTTCAACTGATCATACCAAACTTGAGCCACATCTTTTAGTTGGCAGGCGGCTTGCTCTGCCTTCTCTTCCAAAGATACCCCCATAATATCAAGTACTTTTACAAACCTCTTCAATAAACTTTTGAGGATCCTCTTCCACCTTGGAGACATGAAATTCGGGAGGGTTCATTCTAGAAAAAATCCCTAACCCTTGAAGCAGCCGAATTCACATTAGGATTCACATGAGTCACAACATTTATATTGGCATGAGCCGTCATATCTTGAGCTTGAGTCATCATAACTTGGGCAAACATTTGAAAAGCTGACCTAACCTCATCATCCGACATGGTCAAAGGATTAATAGGAGCTTGATTAGCTTGATGAGCTTCTTGATTCACATTGTCACCCTCCATTCTTTTAGCGTTAGCCCTTCGTGTATTCATATCCTGAAGACACAATAGAAGGATTAGGAGAGGGACTTTATAGAGTTAAACTCTACAGTATGACTTAACAGTAATGAAAGAAGTGTAGCTTCCTAAACATCTTGTAGCCTCTCATTCATAAATGTGGCACCCTTCAGACTTGTGATCATGACTCTACTAGACATAGCTTATGAGATATCATTCTAAACCTTGTGCTATGATACCAAGTTTGTCACGATCCAGGGTACCCCCTAGATGTAACAAGGGACATAGAACCCTGAAAGGCACCATGTAAGCCACTTAGCATATCATAACATAAGCATAGAACAATAAAGAGTAAAAATGCATTTCAAGTAAAAAAAAATCATAAAGGAAAGCGTAAGTCTACACTTGTCTCAATTTGGCCATCTATTACAATACTTGAATCAAATAGGGACACGGCCCATACAACATAGTCCAAAAAGAAAAAACAAGAAACGAAACTACTAAGTGAAAACATCTGTCCTCCAATAATGAGGACTCACCAACAAGCCAAGAGAAATGATCAAATCCAATCTTTAGCCACAATGAGGATCACCATGAGAACCAGATCCTACACTTGGGGGAAAATGTAGGAAAAATATAGGTTAGTACAAAAATGCACTAAGTATGATAGCCATTAATAAAAACCTTGAAAACATGCTAAAAGGGAAATTTTAGTTGAATACATTCTATTTACTAAGTTAAACCATCATTTTGAAGATAATGGAAAAGCATAAGTCATAAGCATGTTCATTACATAAATCATCGTATCATAAGAGAAACATACCATAAGTACCCTCAAAGCATACTTGTGCAATGCATGAATAAGATCCCATAATCCCACCCATGCTTAGTAAAGCTTCTTGAGTAACCATAGTTCATAATTTATATTCTTGTTCATATTGTTGTCATAGTGGGAATAAGCCTTAACCAACATAGACCATGTGAGCTTAACATGTAATCCGGTGTTCCCCACACCGAAAATGGTTGTCCTACTTGTCTAAGGTAAGATCATGGTTTGTTAGCTTTAGGTGGATCCACTAGCTAAATATTCTATGGGGGCACGTAGTTTATGGGATAAGGAGATTGGTACTAAGAACCCTACCTTCTAACCGGAGATCTTCCATCTCAAGAGATTGCTTCTAGAAACCCGACTTTTCTATCGGGAGAGATTCTACTCGGTGCTAAGCATTTATCCCATGGAGTACTTATTAAGTCATAACTTGTCTCATTAGGATAGCTCATTAGATCATGCGTGAGAATAACCTTCCACCGTCCATGTCTACATGTAACTTTAGATTCAAT
This sequence comes from Solanum chiquidenum, assembly GCA_029582725.1. Taxonomy (NCBI): domain Eukaryota; kingdom Viridiplantae; phylum Streptophyta; class Magnoliopsida; order Solanales; family Solanaceae; genus Solanum; species Solanum chiquidenum. The sequence continues at coordinate 5,398 of JAJOOS010014234.1, read as the reverse complement.
TAGGTGAGAAAGCCTTTCAACCTAGAATCTCTATAATGTGAAAAAACCTTTGACATCATGTTCATTATGTGTTCCTGAGAATAGCCTTTCAATCAACACAACAACATTATCATAATAATGGACACTTCACTCTCAGAGTGTTCTTAAAGCATATACTAAACTTCATAATTCATGCATAATATCATAATTTGCCCTTTCAACAGTCATAACTCATCTCAATCAACACATCTAGAATTCACTACATTAGACATGGACAATAACATAATTCAAATAACTCAATTACTACAAGCATAATCTAATAATATCCTTCTTTTATCAACAAATCCACACCACAAGGTCATCATTGGGAAATAAGGGGATTTCATGGGTTCTTGGGAATGTCAACATGAAAACCATAATAAATCATTAATTAAATCATAATATAAGGTAATTCAATCATTAGAATTGATTTGAAAGGAACTCATCACTTTGGAATCAAACCCTAACTTTTGGGGATTTATAACTTTGAAATTGAGTTTTGGAGGGACTCTATGGATGAAAGATATCCATGGATGAAGGAATACCATAACTTAACAATGATTCCCAATGAATTTGATGAGAAGAACTTGTTTCTTGAACCCTAGCTCCAACTTCCTTCTTCTTCTTCCTTGGAGTTCTAGAGAAAGAATTTTTGAAGAGGAGATGAACTTTGGGAATTATTTGGGTGTTTTAAAAATATGACTTAGTTTGGGTGAATTTGACTTAAAATGACTTACATAATGACCCTAAACATACCTAAAATTACCTCACCTTAATTGGACTTAAACCGGAATCTCCCTAAACACCCCTCTCCTAAAATGAGCTGCCCATGTGTCAAGAAGGTATCCACGAGCCGTGTTCATGGCCACGACCTATGGTCCCTCTCGTAGAATTGAGGCAGTGGTAGGCAACTTGTACCTTTAGCTTGCAAGCCCAAGTCACCTACAGGAGGGGCTCCATGAGCCGTGGTGTATGCCACGAGCCGTGGTCCCTCTCGTGGTTCTTGAGGTAGTGGCTTGCCACCTTTTTTCAAACCCCCCACACTCATAACTCTCCTCCACGAGCCATGTTCTTCAACACGAGATGTTAAGTGGATAGTGAGGAGGATCTTGTTTTGGGTAGTTTTTGGGAGCCCACTGCCTAGCCCAGCACAGACCACACCACGAGTCTTGGTGCTGGTTGTGGTAACTAGGGAAGTGTCTAGGGTAGAGTGGAATGCCTTATCCCTCTCCCTTGGCCCTTTACCACCTCCTTCACTCTAACCCTCACGTTTTAGCTCTACTTTAGCCTACTAGTTTCCGGGGTGTTACAAAAATAGGATAATTCAAGAAGTTCTTCAAGAATTTGGGAAAATATCCAAGAACGTCGTTCTTTCGAGATATGTAGGTTTTCATAGTGATGATTTGTTTTACCCTTACTCTACTCATGAGTTTCCACTTTCGATTTCATCCATGAAATTTAGTATATCAAAATTCCTGTTGAGTTCATTGAGGTATTGGGCTTCATTTTTTTATAATGGAGTCTTGTTGAGTTCTTGAGGTGAGGATTTTGTGAATGAGCGTTGTTCAAGAGTGATTTTGAGTAGATTTTTATTTACTTGTGTTGGGTTAAAGAATCTAAGGGAGTTTGGAAGAAATCAATCGATTCTAGGTGAATAAGGAAAAATAATTGAGAAGAAAATTTTGCCAGAATGTTGAGGAAATTGCCTTGGGTGGTGCACCCCAAATGCGCATGAGGGGCGGGCATGGGGAGCCAAAAGTGAACCAAAAATGACCCCCTGGAAGTTGAGGCCTGGCGCGATGCGCCACCCTTGCGCATAGAGCGTCAAGCCACTTTTCTTTCCCGTTCTCATTCTGTACTTGTTCCTTTGAGATGAGCTTTCATTCCTTTCTCGATACCAACTATCTTAACCTTCGTAAATCATCGAGAGATCCTACATATATCCTAAACATGTCTCTTATCAAATTAAAGTAAAGATTGTGTGAAATGTTTGAGAAAGTCTTTAGAGTCATTTTGACAAGTCTTTACAATTATTTATTCCTTGTTTTCAGACTAGAGTAAATTAGCATGAGGATGAGGAGAGTTGAATTCACTTTTCAAATTGAATATGAGGGGACTAAGTATTCCCAAGTATGTAACACTTTTACATTAAAATGAGAAGAAACCTTGATTACTAAATGAGTTCCTGAGGAGTTTTTGAAAGTTTTTCTCTTTTAAGAGAGCTTTTGAGTAATTATGTCAAATTGAGGAGGAGTTATGTTTTCTTTAAAACATATGAGCATGAGTTTTATATATGTATATATATATATATATATATTATTGGGAGTAATACTGAGCACCGATATGGTTATGAGTTCAGACAACTCAAAATCCTCATAAACCATGTATGCCAACACGGGTAAAGGATCATTCTTTTAAGATAATTCCTTATTGCTTTTAAGCATAGCTTAGTGGATCCACTTATTTTAGGATGTCTTATACTTCGGTAAGCTATATGATAGTTTTGGCAGAGTGATTGAGACACTGTATCATCACACAGGTCATAATGATAGTTGTCGGTTAGAGAATCTCCCAAATAAGAGTAAAGAGTTGATTATTGTATTTTTGTATACATTGAGTTCTTTATACCGCATCTTTATTGTTGATTTTATATTGAAATCAGTTGACTATCCATGAGTTGAGTTTATATGAGGTGAGTATATTCTATTGTTTATTAGTTCAAGCTTATTTCTATGCATTAGAGTTCCCCTTGCAAGATTGTACATTCAATGTACTGACGCCATTTGGCTTGCATATTTTCATGATGCAGATACATGTATTCATGGTCATTAAGAGGTGCTCTGTTGATACCACTTGCATTCCCAGTTAGCTTTGGTGATTCTCTCTGCTTCGGGAGGATTCAACTTTACTTTTTAGTCTTGTTAAGATGTCGTGGGTCTGTCCCGACATCTATCACAGTTATTAGAGGTTTCATAGACAGTAGTGTTTTGAGGATTCTTTTCCCTTTCCATTGTTAATGTTTAAGACTTGAGTTTCCTTCTTTGGCTAGTTGAATGTTTCTAGACATTTATGAGTTTATTTATTTTTTAGATAAATGAGACAATCTTTACTTTTGAGTTCATACGCTGTTGAGTAAATCTTTCATTGAGTATTTAGCCATGCAAAGGATTCGCTTAGGGATAACCAATGGTTCTCGAGTGTCGGCCACATCCAAGGTGTAGGCTCGGAGCGTGACAGGGAAGTAAGAAATCCTTTTTTGTGTGGGGTAGACACCAGATTCCATGTTAATAGCTCACATGGTCTTAAATGTCGAGTAAAGGTAAATCTCCCACAATAATTGTAACACCCCGACTTTTCCAAAACGTCTAAATTAACTCGTACTTTCGTGGAAAGACAAAGAGGGTGAGTAATAAATTAAAAAGGAAGTGGTATGTCATATTTTAAGTGCTCAAGGATTTTATCTCAAGTTTTGAAGTTAAGTAAGTGGCAAAATAAAAGTTGGCGAAAGTTATCATAAGTTCCTTTTTAAAGATTTCTTTGAAATTTGGGTCAAATGTATTGGATGTTTTCTCCCAATATATAAAGATTTAGAAGGCCTATTACCCATTAAATCGAAGGCCTACGAGTCTAGTTTGCAATGCACAAAACCCCGTATCAAACGAACATCCGAGTAAAAAGTTATGAGGGTTTTACTAGGGACTGCCATGGCAGAATCCGGGTCGGGTAAAGAAATATGGTATGTCGGCTATTTAAAGTTTTAGCCATGGAAACAGTTCATTTCAGTTCCAAAAACTAGAGAGAAAGCTTAGGGGAGGATTTCTATGGAGTCCTAGCATAATGAAGGTTGGTTTTGACGATTTCTACCATTAAACATTACCCCGTGCCTAGAAACGTAATCCCTACACATGGCAATCGTTTTTCCCTTCTATTTGCTGCGTTTGGAGCTGGTTTTTGAAGATATAGATTTGTAATTATTGGTGTTTCTTCAAGGTTTTAACTTGGTTAACTAAGGTAATCATCTTGGGACTCTTTTATGATTGTTTTTATGAATTTCTACGGACGTTTCGACATGTTGGAGCAATATGGCAAATCTGCCGATATAAGATTAATTATAAATTGTTTATAGGTGTGTATCAGCTATGTATATATAGTGTTTGCGAAGCTTAGGACATAAGGAATAACTTTCGTGAAGGAACTACGGTCTTTCGAGCGTTCATTGGAAAGGTATGTTAAGGTTATTCCCTTCGTTCGACATGTTTCCTTAGATATGGTTAACGTTGGTGATATTGTAGATGTAATTGTGAGTGGTTGGCTTATAACCCCTCATTTTAGGGACTCATGATCTGTTAAGAAAGACCCTAAGTTAAGAACGACTTGGAGATTATTCATATATATATTGGTTATAGCTAAATTGCTTGCCTTCAGCTTATTTAATTGTTTGTTGTCGCCCTTGGGGATATTGTGGTTAGTTGTTGAGCTATGAACTGCCTATGGGGGCTATGATGTTGTCTAATAGGTCTATGTTATTGCCAAATAGGGGTATGTGTTGCCACAGGGTTATACTGATGCCAAAGAGTGTTATGTGTTGCCTACGGGGCTATTTTGACGTCAAAGAGGGCAATGTATTGCCTATAGGGCTATGTGATGCAAAAGAGGGCTACGTGCAGCCCACAGAGCTATGATGTTGCCTAAGAGGGCTATGCGCTGCCTACGGGGCTATATCGTTGCCAAAAAGGGCTATGTGACTTCGTACAAAGACAAGGGGCTACCGATAAGGTTATGTAGATTGAGTTGGCACCTTCTGGGCTTATAGGGGCCTAAGTAGGTGGTATGTTGTTTGTTCCTACCGGGCTTATGGGGGCTTGGTTAGGTTGATGTTTGATCATTATTGTATTTTATTAGATTCAGTAGTGGGTTGGCATGCCTATCTAAATTTGATTCCCTAACCTGATTGTTTTTGGTATATTATGATACTTGCTCATTTAGTCTACAACCTTGCATACTTTGTACATTATTTTGTACTGATGCCCCATTGCCTGGGGGCGCTGCATTCATGTATGCAGGTCCCAACAAACATCCGAGTAGACCTCTTCAGCAGCAGGATTGACTTCTATACGGTTGGCTAGCCTTTTCCTTCGGAGCTGCCAGAGTGTGGAGGTTTGTTAGCTTTTGTTGTATATAAAATCTATGGGTAGGTTGGGTCCCTGTCCCACCAATCTTTACTACTCTTAGAGGCCTGCAGACTAGTATGTGGGGTGTATAGCTACGTTATAGCCATACTGGCCTATGTGGTTGGTTTGCTGAAGCTTGTGAGCTGTTTGATGTATTGTATTGATATATACCTGCTTTTAGTTTTGGTATAGATATCATGGTGGCCTCG
>JAJOOS010014233.1:0-19141 GCA_029582725.1 Solanum chiquidenum | reverse complement strand
GTCCTATCTATGTATGTAGAGGTGTGCGTTGGACAAGTATTTTGTAAATGAGCTTGACTCTTATTCTATGATGTCATTTTGAAATGGTTTGCCCTTAGTCCCTATTTTCCCGTTAATTAATGTTGATTGTACTTCCGCGACCGATAAAGTGAGATGACAAGTTTGAGAGGCTTGTTTGGGGTTCCTCATTCGCCATGTCACGTCTAGGCCCTAGGCTTGGGGCGTAACAGGATCAAGCCTATTTTTTATATTTATCCAACTCTTATCCATTAAGAGTATAACCTATACATATAGGAAACAAAAATAAATTAAAAAAATAGACTTTCAAAATCAACTAACAATATTAATAAAATAAATAAATGAAAGTAACCCTAATTATAAGCAGTAATCATAATACAATGATCACGATAGAGTGATTTTTTATGAAGAGTACGCTTCTGTTTATATTTATTTTTCATATATTTACTCAAAATTGTAGAAAAATTTTCTCAAGTTGGTCATTTGATAATCATTTGTAGTTTTATATCAGTGATTAGTTCATATAATGTGGTCTTCTAAAAATAAGCTAACTAACCACCTAGTAGGACTATGGTAACCATATATGATTTATTAAAGGAGGGTCTATCGCTGATAATATTATTTTGATTCAAGAGATGGTCCAAAATATGAAACCACAATATGAAAGGTAGAAATCCTAGTAACAATGAGATATTAAAACTTAACACGACCAAACCTTAAGATAGATGTTTAGTGGGAATACTTCTGTGTTCTTTTAAGGCATATGGGGTTCAATGATATTTGGATTCAGATGATTTGGAGAATCATAAGCAATAACTGATACTCCATTTAAATAGTTGGTGTTCAGCATGACACTATTTCCCCTGTTTAGGTGACCCTCTCTCTGTAATAATGATGATTGATATACTTAATATGTATGAAAATATTTCAGGTCAACTGATCAATAAGAATAAATTTGATTCCATGGTCTATCCTAAAGCCTCAATTCACTTCAAAGACATTTTAAATCTATTACTTGTTTCTCTCATACCAAATCCCTCTGAAGTACATAGCAAGTCCTATATTTCAAGTCAAAAACAAAAAATGTCATTTTACTGAACTAGTGATTAATAAAGTGGCTAAGAAAGTTACTTCTTGGCAAAAAAACACTAACTCTTACTGCTGGTGGTAAATCTGTTATGCTCAATTATGTTCTGACCTCTATCCCTCTTCATATTTTCTCTGTGATACAACCTACTGAAGGCACCTTTAAACAAATTGATAGTCTCATGGCAATCTCTTTTTGGGGTGAAGTTGATGGGAGGAAGAAACGTCATTGGATAGCATGGGATGATCTATGTTACCCTACGTATTCAGAGGAGGGAATTTGAATGAGGGAGATCCAAAGTTTTTGTGAAGCATTTTCGGTGAAGAACTAGTGGAACATTAGAACTAACAACTTACTTCTCAGAGAATTTCTCGAAGCCAAATACTACAAAAGATTACATCACGTGGCTAGAAAAGGAACTAATAATCAATCCCATACATGGAGAAGACTAATAAAAATCAAAGAACTTTCTGAACCAAATATCTTATGGAGTATTGGAGAGGGCAACGTGTTCTTCTAGTGGAATAACTGGAGTTTTAAGCAACATTCACCAAATACTTCAAATGCATAACGAACAGAATATTCAAAAAAAAATAAAAAAATTAGCCAAACGAAGTTGATTTGACTATCCAAGAATGTTGTTGAATCCACTAAAATGCATAATTTTAAAGACCACAAATGAAGAAACAAAATAGAACAAATTCAAACTAAAGCATAAGAGCATAAGTTAAAATCCAAAAGTCTATAGTGTCAAAAAAAAAACATACTCTTACAGATTCAGAAGTCAAGATCTACCAAATTGAAAGAAAATACAAAACACACAAATTATTAGATCCTATAGAAGCTTAAAAAAAATGAAGCACCAAACTTGAAGAAAGAGAACATTGAAAACACATTAAAATTGAAGCATAAGAGCACAAGTTAAAATCCAAATGGCTATAGAATCCACTAAAGCACATATCTGTACATACTCATATGTCAAAATCTACCGAAATTGAAAGAAATATACACACCATAAAAATGATTAGATACTACAGAAAGGAAAAAATCACAAAATTTGAAGAAAAATGACACTGAAAACACATTAAGAACTGAAACATAACATCAGCACAAGTTAAAATCCAAATGACAATAGAATCCACTAAAGCACAAACCTGTTTTTTACTGATTCAGAAGTTAATATCTACCAAAACTGAAGGAAATATACAAACCCCACAAATCATTAGATATTATAGAAAGGTAAAAAGCACAAGATTTTAAAAGAAAAAGAACAACGAAAACACCTTAAAACTGAAGCTTAAGATCTTTCTGCTAGCACCTTACCTTCTTTTTCTCTTAATCTTCAAACTGTAAATCAATGGTGAAGTTTCAATAAATCAATGGTAAAACTTCAAAAAATAGATAGAATGTATGAAGGCGATGCGTCTGATGATTACTTAATCTGTTAACACCATATAAGAAGTACTTCAAGAACACTAAATCTAGTTCTAAGGTACAAATTTCTGCAACAATCTTCAAGTTATTGTAATTAATTCTATATCTTCAACTATCAATTAGTAAGACCTAAATGAGAGAATAAACTTGCCTCAAGCGCTGCCAAAAAGAAACCAAAAGAACTAAAACCCTAAGAACTTTGAAGCATAAAAGGAACTAAAAGGAGGGAAGCCAAAAATCTTACCGCCAATTTATTTTTCCTTGTATATGTTGTACTCCAGATTTTTTCGCTACAAATCTGCGATAAACCATAATTTCCATAGTGGTTTAGTCGACCCAACCAACTTGAACAAAGATTAAACTTGAGTTGAAGGAAGGACTCAACCAATTTGCACAAAGATCTCATGGGCTAGGGTTTTAACAAAGGGTTGGAGTTCTTTCAAAATGGAAGGATGACTTTTAGAAAAAAATAAATTAACGTTTTTTTTATTAAAAGGGAGTTTTTTTTTAATGTTTGCTATATCTGATGTGCCCTTCACATTCTAATAACTTTATTTAATTTTTATTTTATCTATTACTATAACCTTTCACAAGACTTGTTATTTTAATATAATGATAAAAAAGTCTAATATTCCCTTCATTCTAAAAGTGTTTCATAATCTATATATATATCCCCTCACATATACCCTTTTCTTCTAACGGATTAAATAAAAAACTAATCCATGTATGAGTATATTTTATTAGGGCTGGACATAAATATCGAAAACCCGAAATACCAAATCGAACCGAATTTTTTTGGTATTTCGGTTTTCGGTTCGGTTTTCATATTTTTGATATTTCAATTCGGTTTTCGGTATGTATTTTTGTATATTTCGGTATTTTGGTTAAACCAAAATATATTATATTATAATATATATTAGTTATTAATATTAAATATTATAGCAAAATGCAAAATACAGAATTAGGTTTGGTTTTTCACTTTTCATTTTTACACTCTTCAACTTTTCAGCTTTTGAAAATAAGCCATTAGGCACCAGTGTTGATCCCTCACCATTCTTTGATTTTTTTTGTTGGACCAGCGACCGCTGCCGACCAGCGGCCACCGCGATCTCTCACTATTCTTTAATTTCTCCTTTATATATATATAAAATGTTGTTGTACATACATTAACCCATAAGGGAAATTGAGTCATTTTGATAATAAGGAAAGTAAAAATGAGACTTTTTAAATACAAGGTAAATTTGTGATTAGTCGTGTAGTTCAGGGGTGAATTCATATCTTTGTCGTATAAAGAATGAAAAATAACTTTAAAAAGATTCATATTTCAAACAATAAATAAATGTAAATGACGGTAATTAACGATTAATAGTATGACATGTGAAACATTTGTAATAATGTAGACCTTTGTTGGCAAATATCATTATTTTAACGACATTATTTTCCAAATACCATTAAAAATAATGACACTTACCAACAAATGTCTGATTATATTGGACATTTGTATAAAATGTTGTTCTTTTAACAACATTATCACAAAATGTCACTAAAAGAAATGAAATTTGTTGTAAAATGTCATTATTTTAACAACATTTTTTCAAAATGTTGCTAAAAGTAAAGACATTTGTTGCAAAATGTCATAATATATTCGACATTTGATGTCAAATGTCATAAAAGAGTGACGATTCTGACCAAATGTCATTGTTTTTGCGATATTTGTTCATAAATGTCAATAAATTCTTTATTTTTTGACATTTATTTCAAATGTCACCAAATAAATGTCGTCATATCTCTACTTTCTTGTAGTGTAGCTTGAGGCGGCATTTGGATGTTTTCTCTTTATAGTTTGGAGGTTTCATAATGGGCAAAAAAAATGGGCAAGGTAGTATTTTAAAATCACATGGTACTTTATGGAATTAAAAAAAATATTACTAGTAATTTAGATCTGTTAACGAAAAGGATATATATGCACCATTTGTTAGAAAATGAAGAAATACATAGACTACTATTTTTAATGAGGAACTAGGTGAGTAAAGATAGTCAAGGCACGAGGACCGTGTTTAGGATCTATAACCCTCGTCGTGTGAAATTGGTTTCGAAATTTGATTAAAAAGTGGTGATTTTTGGAAGTTTTGAGTTTTTGGATGATTTAGAGTCTTAAGAGTGATTTTTGTTAACAATTTGAGTTTTAAATCTCGGAATGGGATTTCGTCAGTTCCAGCTTCGGAATGCTACATTTGGTCTGAAAGTGTTGTCATTTTTTTATTCGAAGGTATTTCCTGGATTAAAGGTCATAAGTTGGAAGTTTAACTAATTTTAGTGTTTGGTTGACTTTGGTCAACATCCAAAGTTCAGACGCTAGGTTGGATGTCTGATAGTTTCACTTGGATTCAGGGATGACTTTAGGCCTAGTTGAGGTCTTCGTTGATTTTTTTGGAGATTCTAAGGGAGGTTTGATAATTTTGAGTCTTAAGTTAGTTTATTGTGACTTTCACAGATTTCAGATCAAGGAGATTCTTATCATACCCCGAACCTGCACCTCGGACGTGGCTGGCACTCGAGAACCATTGTTGGCCCCAAGCGACCCCTTTACCTGGCTTACTTACTCAGCGGAAGACTCTAAGCATTATTACAATGATCGAATGCACTTACTCAATTGTTAAATAAAATAATTTAGAAGGTTTAAAAGTCAATATTCAACTTTGCCAGAGTGGCAACTCGGGCCTTAACATAAGAAATAACAATGTAAGGACGACTAAACTACTAATTGTATGACGTCACCTATGAAGCCTCTAAAACAAAGAGAGATGTCGGGACAAGACCCGTGATCATCCTAACAATGAAATACTGAGAGCAACGTAAAGGGAGTCCTTCGAAATGCAAAGAAGCTCACCAACTGACTCTAAGTGCTCAACTGGATCAATGAGGCACTGGGTGATGATCCTGGTTACCTGTGTCTGCGTCTGCATCATAAGAAAATGCTGGCCAACTAGCATCAGCACATTGAATGTATGAGAATGCTAGTTGGAATGTTAAACACAACATAGGCTTGAAACGAATCTGAAAGAAACACTTACATTGGCTTTACTCAACTCCTAAATAACTTAACTAAATATAAAGCAATAAACATATGCAATATATAGAAAACTTGTAAAATAGTGGAAAACAACTTAGCTCGTTAAAGAAAATGCAATAATAAACTCAATTTTCCTCATATAATAAACTGATATAGTTTCTGTGGGAGTTTCTCTAACTGACAACCACCACTATGAGTCTAAGTGGTGATACGTATTGCCCACGTTGCCAGAACTGTCTTATACTTAAACCTCATATAGAATGTCTTAACTAAGTGGACCTACTAGTCTATGCTAAAAAGCACTTAAGGAGTTATCTAAAAAGTATAATCCTTTACTACACATGATGACTACATGGTTTATGAAGACGTGAGTTATCTGAACTCAAACTCGTCCCCATATCGGTGCTCAATACTACTCCTAAAATATACTTAGCTCATATGTTTGTAAAAATAAAACTCTTTCTTTGGTTTGACATAATTACTCAAAAACCTAGCTTAAAATCTCTCTTGGAAATCTCAGTTTCATTTCTTGCTCAAATGTGAAAACATTTCAACTCTTGGGAATACTTTTCCCGTATAATCTTTGAAGAATGAACTTTACTCTTACTCTTTACTGAAAACTAGCTCAAAGACTCTTTTTGGAAATCTCAGTTTCCTTTCTTGTTTAAAATGTGAAAACATTTACTCTTTCGGAATACATAGTCCTGATATACTCTTTTGAAGAAATGACTTCAGTCTTTACTCTTTACTCAACTCAAAACTTAAGTCTTAAAACAAATTTAAAACATTGTAAAAGACTTTTTGGAAGACTCTATAAACTTCTCTTGACTTGACTCTTAACCTCTCTTGACTTGACTTTTAACTTCTCTTGACTTGACTCTTAACTTTGCTTGAATTGAATTGTTGATTCAACGATTGTGATTTGTGATAGGAAAGATCTCATGATGTTTAGGAATGATTTTAGATAGCTAAACATGAGAAATGATCAAGAAATCACTGCTTGGAAATTAGTCCGCGAAGCGGAGATGTATTTAAATTTTTTGTCGCGAAAATAATGTTTAAGGCAAAACGGTCTGTGACCGCTCCGCGATGTGAGGGAGGATTTTCCAAATCTGAGGAACAGGTTCGCGACGCAGACTTGGTATCCAAATTTTCCCGACTTGTTCCTTCTTCATTTTCTAGCCCCAATTCTCCTAAACTCGGTTCTTTTCCCAAAATTCTCTTTAGATTCAGATACCCAGCAAAAGTATCTAAGAACCTAACTCAAAACAACTCTATAATTCGACGTAAAGATCTCAGAAACTTCTCAATATCAGTTCAATTCAACAACGACATCAAACTCAAGAATACACATCAAGAACATCAAACTTTCAACCTTTTTAGAATGAATTTCAGTGAACTAAACATGTTTGGCGCGTGGGTGAACGAACCCAACGCTATGAAAGTCTCACATACCTCATAGGGATCACCCTTGACGAAATCCACAAGCGATTCTTGAAGATCTTAACGATTCTTGCTCCTTCTCCTCTTTTCTCCTCTTCTTTTTCTCTTCTCTAAAATGCTAACTCAATATGGTAAAAGCGTAAACTGAATCCTATCAGTTTAGACCCCAATTAATTACCAAAAAATGAAATCAAGTCATTGGGTATGGAAAAGACCATAATGCCCTTCAAAAATCCGGATTGGACTTTCCTTAATTGAACAGCCCAACTTCAAATGGGCATATCTCACTCATACGAATTCGGAATCGCGCAAACTCAGCGGAGTTGGAAAGATTATTCCAAGATCTTTCCTACAATATCTTGAAAAACACCTAACTCGTCCTGATCTAGGAGTTATGGTCATTTGAAGTTGACCAAAAACTCAAACTTAACTTAACTTAACCAATTTTCCAGATTTTTATTATTTCCAAAAATCACTCTTTCTAATTCGAGCTCAATCTAGTTCTTTCAATTTGCGAGATGTTACAATATCTCCCCTTGGGAACATTCATCCTCGAATGAGATTACTCTTACTAGGCTAAGGGTGTAACATTTAACATCCAGTTCAAACACCCAACAAGCAATGAAATTACAACATGCTAATCTTATAAATAAAAGCCAAGAAAAGAATTAGTACCTTAATTTGGAACTTCTCCGGATTCGAAGAGATGTGGATATCTCTTCTTCATATCTTCCTCAGTTTCCCAAGTAGCTTCCTCAACAAATTGGTTCCTCCAAAGAACTTTGACTGATGCTACCTCCTTTGTCCTCTACTTGCGAACTTGGCGATCTAAAATCTGAACTGAAATCTCTTCATAAGATAAGATATCATTGATCCCAATATCTTCAGTTGGTATAATCAATGAAGGATCGCTCATGCACTTCTTCAACATGGAGATGTGAAATACCGAATGAACCACGGCTAACTCTTGTGGTAGCTCCAACTCGTAATGTACATTACCAACCCTTTTCGATATCCTGTAAGGGCCAATATACATGGGACTAAGTTTTACCTTCTTACCAAATCTCATAACACCCTTCATGAGTGAAACTTTAAGATATACCCAATCATCTACTTTAAACTCTAACCCCCTTCTCCTAACATCAATGTAGGATTTCTGACGGCTCTACGCTATTTTCAACCTCTCTTGTATCACTTTCACCTTCTCCATAGCTTGATGAACTAAGTCTGGTCCTATCAACCCAGCTTCATCAACTTCAAACCATCCAATAGGAGATCTGCATCTTCTCCCATCAAGAGCTTCATAAGGAGCCATCTGGATGCTAGAGTGGTAACTATTGTTGTACGCAAACTCAACGAGAGGTAGGTGATCATACCAATTACCATTGAAATCAATCACACAATCTACCTTGATACCTCAAAACACCATCTCCCTCTTGTTCAAAAGCCATCATTTTTTGCTTATGAACACTTGCCTTTAATTCAAGCAATAAAAGATCTTGGTCTTGCTTCTCTTTTATTTCTGACACTAATGATGATTCAGCCCCATTCATCACCACTACTCCTCCTTATGTGGAATCCATTGGTCGAACTCTTAGTCATGCACATCTATGCACCTCTTTTGCTAACTCTTTCTTATCTTCCTCAAAATAGGCGGTACTACCCATAGATAACCTGCTCAAGGCATCAGCAACAACGTTAGCCTTACCTGGGTGATAAAGAATACTCATGTCATAATCCTTGAGTAATTCTAACCACCTCCTCTGTATGAGATTAAGCTCTTTCTGTCTAACCACATACTGATGACTCTTATGATCGGTGAACACATCTACATGAACACAATAAATATAATGGCACCATATTTTCAAACCAGATACTATGGCAGCCAAATCTAGATCATGGGTTAGGTACTTCTTCTTATGAACTTTCAACTGTCTGGAGGCATAAGCTATAACTTTGCCATTCTGCATTAAAACACAACCCAAACCAACTCTAGATGCATCACAACACACAACAAAACCTTGAGTACCTTCTGGTAAGGTCAATACTGGGGCAGTAGTCAACCTCTTTTTCAATTCTTGAAAGCTCTTCTCACAAGCTTCAGACCGTTGAAACTTCACTGCTTTTTGAGTCAACTTGGTCAAAGGGGACGAAATAGACAAGAACCCCTCTACGAACCTTCTATAATATCCAGCTAAACCCAAAAAACTCATAATATCGGTTGGAGATGTGTGTCTAGGCCAATTATGCACTGCCTCAATTTTCTGAGTGTCAACTCTAATTCCATCACCGGAAACAATGTGCCTAAGAATGCCACAGACTCAAGCCAAAACTCACACTTAGAGAACTTAGCATACAACTCTCCATCATTCCTCGAATAGATTAGAATGTCATCAATGAACACGATAACAAACATATCTAAATAAGGCTTGAATAATCTATTCATAAGGTCCATGAACGCTGCAGGTGCATTGGTTAAACCGAACGACATGACCAGAAACTCATAATGACCATAACGGGTCCTGAATGTTGTCTTGGGAATACCACACTCCCTTACTTTTAACTGATGGTAGCCAAATCTGAGGTTTATCTTAGAAAAGTAGGTAGCACCCTGAAGCTGATCGAAAAGATCATCAATTCTCAAAAGAGGATACTTATTCTTGATGGTAACCTTGTTCAACTGGCGATAATATATACACATTCTAAGGGAACCATCTTTCTTTTTCACAAATGGGACCGGAACGCCCCAAGGTGAGATACTTGATCGAATGAAACCTTTCTCTAAAAGATATTTCAACTGCTCTTTTAACTCTTTCAACTCTGCTGGTGCCATGCTATATAGAAGAATAGAGATAAGACGAGTATCAGGAATAGTATTTATACCGAAGTCTATTTCTCTCTCAGGAGGGACTCCGGAAAGATCATCTGCAAAGACTTATGGGAACTCTTTTACCACAGAAACTGACTGAATATGAGGTATCTCAACACTAGAGTCATTAAATAGGACTAAGTGATAGACACACCCCTTGGAAACCAATATTTTCGCCTTAAGGTACGAAATAAAACGACCCTTAGACACTGTTAAACTGCTCTTCAACTCTATAACTGGTTCATTGGAAACTGGAACTTGACTACTTGAGTTCTACAATCTATTGATGCATAACAGGCATGAAGCCAGTCCATACCTAGAATGACATCAAAATCTACCATGTCTAACTCAACCAAATCAGCCTTAGTACTCTTGTGATTGACGAAAATGGAACAATCACGATAGACTCTTTCTGCTAGAATAGACTTACCAACAGGTGTAGAAACACTGAAGGGCTCAAGAAGTTGCTCAGGAAGAACATCAAAATTGAAGACTTGGATCATAGCAGTGACAACATCTAGCGAATCTCTTGCTCTCGGTGACTAGTGATAGCATAAAGATTGTTTCCTTCTCCGCATGGTTCCAACGGGACATAGCTAACCCTTCTAAGATAACCAAGTGAAAAAAAGTGTATTTTAACCATGGGACAATCAATAATAAAACAGTGAGACCCAACCTGGAACAAGAACCAAACCTGACAGCGAGAGAAGAGAAGAGACCACAATTATTTGTAGAGTCAGTCCATTTCTCGTGCCATTTACAATAGCATTTTCCTTTTCTTTCTTATTTTTTAGGTATCTTATGTCCAGGCAGACAGGTCAAAAGTTGTTGATAACCCGGCAGCTGCTCCAAAGGAGGCAGTAGCTGATCTAGATGCAGCTCTGTATGGTGGAGCAACTGAAGAAGACTGGGCTCTATTACCCGTATTACCATTACTCTGCCTATTCTTGGGACACTCTCTCATAAAATGACCGTTCTAGCCACACTTGAAGCAACCAGTGGAGCCATCACGACACACCCCTAAGTGGATCCTATCACACTTAGCATATACATGAGTCTTAGTACCTCATTGTGCCTTACTACCTTGCGAATGCGCAGGTCTAGCTCTGAAGTTCTGAGAATTCTGATTATTATACTCATATTTGTTCCTTGGTGCAGGTGCACTAGCAGATGATGGAGCAGGTCCTTTCTGCTTATGTTGGAAAGAAGACTGGTTCACATTACTCTTTTGTTGCTTGGACTCATTTCATGAAGTCTTAGCTCTCTTATTCTTAAACTCTTCTCTATGCTTCAGCTGGTACTCCTCAACTTGTTGAACATGGATCATCAGTTTCTCAATGAGCATGTAACCTATTAGCATGGCTGCCTTACTTTCCTTACTTGACAGACAAGTCAACCCAACAACGAATAAACTCATCATGTTCATCATGTTAGCAACCATCTCTTTGATTCTCTTAGCTCACGAGGAAAGAAACATCTCATGAAGGCACTCTCGATCATAGGCCAGCTCACAATCGGTTAAGAGTAAGCACGAGTTAGAAAGAGACTTTTATAAAGATATACTCTATCGCATGAAATGAGTAATGAAAGAAGTGAAGGAATTCCTAAATGTTGCGGCCTCCTAATTATAGATGTGGTGCGCTTCTCACCGATAAATAAGACTCTACAAACACAGCTTCATAGACTCCCTAGGACTCTTGAACTCTGTGCTCTGATACCAAATTTGTCACGCCCCGATCCTACACCCCGGACATGGTTGGCACTCGAGAACCATTTTGGCCCCAAGCGAACCCTTGGCCTGACTTACTTACTCAATGGAAGACTCTAAGCATTATCACAATTATCAAATGCACTTACTCAATTGTTAAATAAAATAACTTAGAATGTTTAAAACTCAACATTCAACTTGTCTAGAGTGGCAACTCAAGTCTTAACATAAGAAATAACAATGTAAAGATGACAAAACTATTAACTTTCTAACTGCCTATGAAGCTTCTAAAATAAAGAGGGATGTCGGGACAAGATCCCCGATCATCCTAATAATGAAATACTAAAAGCAAAGTAAAAGGAGTCCTCCAGAATGCAAGGAGGCTCACCAACTGAATCTGAGTACTCAATTGGATCAATGAGGCGCTAGGTGATGATCCTGGTTACCTGTGTCTGCATCATAAGAAGATGCAGGCCAACTGGCATCAGTACATTGAATGTACGAGTATGCGATTTGGAATGCTAAACACAACATAGGCTTGAAAAGAATATAAAATAAACACTTACCTTGGCTTTACTCAACTCCTGAATAACTTAACTCAATATAAAGCAATAAACATATGCAATATATAGAAAACTTGTAAAATAGTGGAAAACACCTTAGTTCGTTAAAGAAAATGCAATAACAAACTCAACTTTACTCATATAATAAAGTAATATAGTTTCTGTGGGATTTTCTCTAACCGACAACCACCACTATGAGCCTAAGTGGTGATACAGCGTCTTACCCATGCTGCCAGAACTGTCTTATACTTTGTTGTCATATAGAACGCCTTAACTAAGTGGATTCACTAGTCTATGCTAAAAAGCACTTAAGGATTCATCTAAAACATATGATCTTTTACTACCCATGATGGCTACATGGTTTATGGAGATGTGAGTTATCTGAACTCAAACTCGTCCCCATATTGGTGCTCAATACTACTCCTAAAATAAACTTAGCTCATATGTTTGTAAAAACAAAACTCTTTCTTTGATTTGACATAATTACTCAAAAACTTAGCTTAAAAGCTCTCTTGGAAATCTCATTTTCCTTTCTTACTCAAATGTGAAAATATTTTAACTCTTGAGAATACTTAGTTCCCGTATAATCTTTGAAGAATGAACTTTACTCTTACTCTTTACTGAAAACTAGCTCAAAGGCTCTTTTTGGAAATCTCAGTTTCCTTTCTTGTTTAAAATGTGAAAAACATTTACTCTTTGGGAATACATAGTTCCGATATACTCTTTTGAAGAAATAACTTCAATATTTACTCTTTACTCAACTCAAAACTTAAGTCTTAAAATAAAGTTAAAACATTGTAAAAGACTTTTTGGAAAACTATATAAACTTCTCTTGACTTGACTCTTAACATCTCTTTACTTGACTCTTAACTTATCTTGACTTGACTCTTAACTTTCCTTGAATTGAATTATGGATTCAAGGATTGTGATTTGTGATAGCAAAGATCTCATGATATTTAGGAATGATTTTAGATAGCTAAACATGAGAAATGATCAACAAATCACTACCTGGAAATTAGTCCGCGACGCGAAGATGTATTTAATTTTTTGGTCGCGGAAATAAATTTTAAGGCAGAACGGTCCGTGACCGCTCCACAACGCGGGGGAGGATTTTCCAAATCTGAGGAACAGATCCACGACGCGGACCTGGTACCCAGATTTGCCCGACTTGTTCCTTCTTCATTTTCCAGCCCCAATTTGCCTAAACTCGGTTTGTTTCCCCAAATTCTCTTTAGATTCAGATACCCAACAAATGTATCTAAGAACCTAACTCAAAACAACTCTATAATTCGACGTAAAGATCTCAGAAACTTCTCAATATTAGCCCAATTCAAGAACGACATCAAACTCAAGAATACACATCAAGAACATCAAACTTTCAACCATTTTAGAATGAATTTCGCTGAACTAAACATGTTTGGCGCGTGGTTGAACAAACTCAACGCTATGAAACTCTCACATACCTCGTAGGGATCACCCCTTGACGAAATCCACAAGCAATTCTTGAAGATCTTGACGATTCTTGCTCCTTCTCCTCTTTTTTTTCTCTTCTCTGAAACCCTAACTCAATATGGTAAAAGCGTAAACTGAATCCTATCAGTTTACACCTAATTAATTACCAAAAAATGAAATTAATTCATGGGGTATGGAAAAGACCATAATGCCCTTCAAAAATTCGGATTGGACTTTCCTTAATTGAACAACCCAACTTCAAATGGGAATATCTCACTTAAACGAACTCGGAATCGCGCAAACTCGACGGAGTTGGAAAGATTATTCCAAGATCTTTTCTGCAATATCTTGAAACACACCTAACTCATCCTGATCTAAGAGTTATGGTCGTTTGAAGTTGACCAAAAACTCAAACTTAACTTAACCAATTTTCTAGATTTTTATTATTTCCAAAAATCACTCTTTCTAATTCTAGCTCTTTCTAGTTCTTTCAATTTGCGAGATGTTACAATTCCGAATTTGTGTTTCGACGGTTCCATTGAGTCTAGAACGTCAAATTTAGTTGGGTAATATATTTGGTTAGTACACTCGAAGATTTTGCTAATAACTAGTGTTTGATGACTCGTGCGTTCGCGGAGGGTCGGGATGCCAGACCTCCGCGTTTGCGGAGAGTTATGTGGTGAGAGTTCATGTTCGCCAAGGACCCCTGACAATGTCTTATTTTTCAAAATCGGGATTTCTTTCCATTTTCTTCAATTTTTGAACCCTAAAAGCTCAATAAAGGTGATTTTGAAAAACTTTTCAAGAAACTTCGATTGGGTAACAGATTTCAACTCCCCCTCTTTATTGTTCATTAATTAGTGCATGATTTTGTCATCTAAATTGCTATTTTAGATTCAAATTTAAGGATATTTTCAAGAACTTGAGTTTTAAGGAGAAATGGTGATTGTGGGTTGGATTCAACTTCGTTTCCGAAATGATTTTGATCGATGAGTTCCAAATGCTTTGAATAATGCATTTTTGTACAAATTTTCGGATATACCCTTTATTTTCAAAATTATATTTTTAGACCAATTTTGCCCCGTTTTTAAAAATATTTGATATGGCTATTGTTGGTTCCAAATTCTTATTGTGATTACTTATTTGATTAGCTTGTGCTAACTAGGCCCAACAAAGAGGAAAAGCTCAAGCTCCGGAGTGATTATTTGATTAATTGAGGCAAGCGGACTTCTTAACCAATTGTCAAGCATTATTAAACCGTGTATGCCTTTGTTTGATTGAGAGTAATAAAAATTGGTAAAGGGTTCTAAACGCTTTCGTATATAGTTAAATGATGAGAATTGATCAGTAATGATTATGGGGTTAAAAGAAGAATGAATACTTTCTTGATTCTATATTTTTTTTAATACTTATATATATATATACTAGAAGGTCCATGGCCCGTGCTAAGCACGGACCCGATATCAGTGTGTCATTATAGAAAAAAACTCTTTAAGAACACTCATAGTTGATATATGTTCAATGATAATGATCTAACTTCTAAATACCTAATACATGAGAAGCTATGAATAAGAACACTCATAGTTGATATTTTAGCAAAGTCAAGAGGACGGATCATTTGAACAACAATGTATAATGGGTCAGCAAGTATACTAAATAGAGATGCATGTAAAAAATGAAATTGTTGATAATCATAAATATTCTTAATGCCATCATTTATCCACATTTCTTTCTAATTATAGTATCAACTACAAATACAAATGTATAACATGATAGCATTTCATCTCATGTACAAATTAATCAAGAGATCAAGGATCGAACTAAATAAAGCAATAAGGTGACGTTTCAATTGTATCATCCCATTTTATCGGATTCCCACAAATGGACATGTACAACTTCTATCTTAATATCTCACTGCTATTGGGTTTTAAGTCTCTATTTCAGAATGAGGTCCCCTTTATATTAATACTACTATAAAACCCTATGACATGCATAGATTAGAAGCTGTTTTTTAAAGCTTTCCAACCTCACATCTTGCTAAGCTAAACCAATTGTTGTCTATTTATTTTAGGTGTTTAAAGCATGTTTTTTTTGTGTATGAACTTTTAGCGTCTTTCCTTACCTCATCTTTGAGTTAATATAATCTTATTACCTTTTAAGCTTTCTACAAATATATGTTTGCTCTGACTGATCGCTTCGTGATCACTACATAAAATTAAATCATCTTGCATGAGTTTCCATTAATCCAGTATCTTGGTGGTGCAATTCTAGGATATGCATTAATTATTACATAGTACATTTGAGAAAGAAAAAAAAAAGGGAAAAGGGTTCAAAACACACTCAAACTATGGGTGAAATTGCTATTACACATATGAACTTTGCGGGGGTCCTATGACCCCAGACTTACTTTTAGTATATTTTTATGGGTATTATTTGCTTAGTCATACTAGAAAGTCACTCAAACTTAAACGCTTACCTACAAAATATCTTAGTCAAGGAAAACGTTAGAAAAGGGGGGAAATAGTCAGCAACTTTTCATCCTCTCTTTATCACAAATTCAACTTTAATCACACAAATCTTTCACTTTGAACCAACTGATTCAAAGTTGTTGCTTGCATTTTCGGATTCAACCTTTCCATCAATTGACGATTTCATTGTCTATACAATTCTTATTCAAATCCAATTTTACCTCTTCCATAGCTAACCCTAATTTTATACAGAAAAATCGGACAAGAAATTAGAAGCCCTAAACACGAATATAGACAAAAAAAATTAAAATAATAATAAGCAAAGCTTACCTCTTCAATCCTCTTCAACGATTTTGAGCTTTCAAAGTGGGCAATGCGTCTTTAATGGAAGTTTTAGTGAAGAACAACGGCTATATTGGAATATTTAATGAACAAAAAAAAAGTCATAAGTTGATTGCTACGTGGCGAATAAATATAGGTTACATTAATTTTAAGTCCATCATCACGCGCCTCTTGTACGTTCGTCTACTTGCTGGTCTAACTAAGCAAATAATACCCATAAAAATATCCTAAAAGTAAGTCTCGGGACCCCCGTAAATTTCATATGTGTAACATCAATTTTGTCCATAGTTTGAGTGTGTTTTGAACCCTTTTCCCCCAAAAAAACACATAAGAAGTTACGTCAACTATAGAGCTTAGATATCGGTACTATAATCGTAGAGGATCAGCTAACGTAATGTTCTTTTTGTACTATTTTTTACATGTTGCCTATCTTTTACTTAATTCCCTTGATATTTCATATTGCTCTAATTTGATTTTCAGAACAGGGCTTATCACAACAACAATGTCACCTCTTGGCTTACCAGATTCCTTTCTGCTTGCTGCTGCATTTGCTAGAACACCTCTTCCTGCTATCTATGTTACTCGGAAGCTTCGTGTTGAATACTTCAAAAGTAGTCATTTTAAAATAATTTGATACGGATGCGACAACAATTTTGGAGAGTCCGAACAGCATAGCCTGCTATAACTCTATAGTAACAACTTTAAAGTTGTTTATGCAAAATAAGAACACATCGAACATATATTGACATTCGATTTTCTATCGTAAAAACTAATGTTTTCTATGATTGCATTGTGCTGCAAAATGTTTACCTTGTTCTTCTCTGCTATTGCTTGTGCATGAACACTAAATGAGCCTAAAAAGAGCTCGTGAAAAATAAGATTGTTAGTTACCATATAACATTCATATAGAACGGTCGAAAAACGTGACTTATTTTCATTATTAGCAGAAGCAGATACAAGGTTTCTAGTGATACTTAGAACATGGTAATTTTTACGACCACTTTTGTACTTTCTTCCTAAGACCATTAAAATATGTCATCAAATGGATAAATATTACTAGCATATTGATATGAAAGAGCAACGATTCGAAGGAGTCAAAAAAACACATGAGCTATACACTACATTCATGTGATCTTTTTCTATTTTTAAAAATCGAACTACTTTTAAGATCAACATATACATTTTTTTATTTTTTGAAATCACTTCAGCTTTATTATTGCTCTCTTCTTATTATCTGCATGGTCAAGAACATATACAATGTATTCTTATTGTTTTAGTGCATAAATAAATTAGAAAAAAGAAGAAGAGAAAAGTAAGGCTAATGAATTCATCAATATTTTACTCTAAGAAAATATCCTTTCCAAACTTCTGAAAATTTCTAAAATTAGTATACTAATTATCGAAACAAAAAAAACCTAAAATTCCAGCAAGGAATTCCAAATTGTATTAGCTTTAAACACATAATAACTAAAACTATGTATTTCAAATCAGCCAAAAGAATTGACTCTAAATAGCAAAAAAAAAAAAACACTAACTTTTAAAGAGAGAAATCAAAATTTCCCAAAGCAACAACGAAGAGCAATAAACTTCATCTTCCATCTCGTTTAATTTCTTCTTTATTTTATCCAGTTCCTTCAATCCTCCAAAAAAACAACCATCAATAACATCTCGAGATTCATATTAAATAAAAAGAAAAGCTAAAAAAAATGAAAGTGAAGAAGTGAGTGTAAAAACAAAACAATTTTTAAACATGCATGAGTAAATAAAACCTAATTAGGATCATGAAATTATAAAATTTTGCAATAAACTAGTCAAAAAGCAGAAAAATACACAATAAAAAGAAGTGAAAACAAAATACGTGACTATCAAAAATGTAAACTTGCCAAAGAAAAAAGACAGAAGTGAGAAGAATAAGAAGAGGAACACCAATTTTCAAGTATCCATAGGTAAATCAAACCAAATTAGGAACAAAATCCTACAATAATGTACTCAAGAATCAAAAAATCTAATAAACACCACCCAAGAACTAAACAAATATCCATTAGGAATTGAATGATAAAAGTAGGTATTTTGCGATCATCACAATATAAATCTTTGAAGAGAAAAAATAGATGCAGAGAAAGGGAAAAAAGCCTCGTCAGTTTCAAGCTTAAAGAGAAAGGAATAGAGAATTTGTATTGATCAAAAGGAAGAGATAATTTTAGTTCCTTACACGTGGATAAATTGAGCCAGACAGAGCAAAAATTAAAGTTTTTCGTAGTACACTTTATACTACTATTTGTACTACTGTATAATGTTATGTTTGTCTCACTCTTACTCATAAGGCTGGCAACGGAACCGGAACCGGGACGGACCGGAATCGGTCACCACCGGTTGGAACCGTACCGGAATCGGTAATTCCAGAAAAAATATGGTATATCCGTCCCGGACCGGTAACGGACCGGAAATCAGGTGATCGGGTCCCAACGGATATATTTTTTTTTAAAATAAAAATTATTACAATTAAAAAATTAGGAACATTACTCAAATAATATTAAAACTTTTATAATTTTAAAGTTAAAAATTTATACTTTTGAACTTTTAAAGTTTTAAATACAAACTTTAAAAGTATAGAAGTTTAAATTTCACACTTTAAAAGTTTGAAAATTTAAATAATAAAATTCAAACTTTAAAACTATAAAAAT
>JAJOOS010014232.1:0-18242 GCA_029582725.1 Solanum chiquidenum | reverse complement strand
GGGAACAACATCTTACTTAGTAGATATCTTAGTAGTTTCTTTTATTAGTTTCATTTTAGAACTATGTAAGGGTTGTATCCCTATATGTCTAAGTATTCGATTGTATAGATGGCCAATGAGACAATGTTTAGACTTCTTTCTATTTTATAAAAGTGACTTCGATTGTTGAAGAAAAAGTTTTAAATTTTACGCTTTTATTCTTTGACATATGCAATGATGTATGCTAAGGGTTTGTATGAAGTACGCCATGTCACATCTAGGGGTTAGTCTCGGTTCGTGACAAACTTGGTATCAAAGCATAAGTTTTTGGGATAATTTATGTTCATGTTTCGTAGGCCACATCAACTAGAGTCTTATTCATAATTGTGAGGCGCGCCACACTTACGAATGAGAGGCTATAAGATGCTTAAGATTGCACTTATTCATTACTCTTGACTCATGCCATAGAGCCTAACTCTATAAGATCTCTCTCTTCTCCCTTGTCCGGTGGTTTTCTAGATGTGACTACTTGAGAGGGTAAATGCTTCTATGATTGAGGGAGAAAAAGGTAGAGGTGATGGCAAGGATGGTAACATGACTTGTTAAGACTTGATATGGTGAATATGGATGAAGTCCTTTGGCATAGATGGATTGCCTTAGGGTTTTGTGTGATGATTGATAGAAAGTCATGATGAGTTGTTGGGAGTATGTTGAAAGAATGTTGTGATATAGGTGCTTTGGAAATACCTAGGATGTGTGAGGTGAGTAGATTCCCCTTAAAAGGGGTAGAAGTTTCATTCACCTTGGTTTAAAATCATTATGGATGATGAGTATGAAGGCTTAAGTCAAGACTTCCTCTGACCTAAGAATTAAAGGAAGTGATATTTAAGAGAGCTTATGTAAGTTTGTCTCCTATGTGAGGGATAATGTGCCTAGATAATAAGGTTTGGTTGGATTCGCACCTTATGAGATAGAGTGAGTTTGAGAAACTTAGATCCAGAGTGGTAGACTCATGTGAGACCTTGAGTGATATCCTAGTAAAGGCCTTAGAAAAGGATGCTACTAGGGTTGACTTGGAAGACTTTTTGGATGGAGGTACCGGTAGGTTGGTAATTTCATATGAGAGTAAGTGTTATGTTGTGTTCTGATATTACCTTATCTAGTATGATGCCTTATGAGGTTATGAGGCTTAGAATCCTCCGGATGAGTTAATAGAACCTTTTTTGGATTTTACCCCGGTTAATGGTTCGAAATTAGTAAAGAGGGTTTATGGAAGATGTCCCTTTAGCTTGTTCCCTAGAAATACTCTTGTTGACTTGGTGGAACTTGGCATATTAGACCTTGATGTGACTCTTAGTATGGATGGGTTGCATACATGGTGTGTTTTTATGGTTGATAGGGCCCGAATGGTTAGAAGAATATAGGACTTTTGAATGCGTATTAGTTATCACCTGAGTAAGATGGAAATCTAGTACAAATGCTTCCTTTTTAAAGATCTAGTACTTGTTGTATCATGGGAGGGTGGTTTTTCTAGATTTTTATGACCATAAACTTTTACAAAGATGGCAAAAATGTGAGTTTGGTTATGTCTTTAGGAGTGCTTAAAAGAGGTTTTCTTTAGGGTTGTAGTGAGGGCTTCCTCCTAAGGAGGGGATGGTGTGCTTAGAAAGCATGACTAGTTGAAATCCCGACATCCTTATCTCTTTCTTCCATTCCTATTCTAGCGTGAGACAAGAGTTCCTAGTTGGGCTTATGTTATGTTTGGGAGTCATGTGTGATTTATATGATTTCATGATTTCCAAATGGTGTGCATTTTCTTGAAGATTCATGTTTTAAGACAAAATGAGTTTTCATGTCTCATGTTCTTCATGTTGATAGGCAAATAAAGTATGTAGCCTATGTAATTCATAGGGTGAATGGTTTAAGTGTGATTTTAATAAGAAATTGCTTAGTTGACTTAAGTTTTTATATGATATGCATAATTTGAGTTGGAGAAGGAAATTCCTCCAATGAAATGAAATATGTCTAAGCTACATGCATAATGAGTTTGTAGAGGTAGTCCCTATTTTCTCATGTTGTATGAATTATGTTTGAGATGGAGATTTTCTCCTAAGTTGTGCATTATTTGTAATATTGCATACTTGACTTCATGATGTGAATTAATGAACATGCTTGAATGTTTTCTTGTGAAATGGCATGTTAGCTCCTTAGGTGGTGTTCAACTTGCCTAGAGAGTGGAGGAGGTAGTCCTCCCATATTTATGTGAATTGATGAGGTTTGTGCATTTCCATGAAAACTTGTGCTTTTGAATAAAGATGAGTTGTGTGAATTGTTTTCCTCATGTTATAGTGCATTGATTAGGAGTGATCTATTGTACTTTGTGAAGATAATATTGATGAACATAAACCATGATTAGGAGATATGTATGTTGTATGTAAAAGGAACTACACTCATGACTCTTTGGTGAGTTTCTTGGCACATGTGGGGGTATGGGACTTCATATGTGCATCTCAAGTGGACTAGTTGAAGGGTTATGGGGGGTAGTGTCATTATGATAAGAAGCTATGTGAACTCTAATATTCATGGCATGACTTGTGACTATATATGATATTACTTTTGAGCATGTTTTAGATTGGAATTAAGAAATTCCTCTTCAAATGAATGTTATTGAAAATGGGAACTTGCATATGAGCTTTATAATGGCATATGAGCATGTTATGACTAGGAGAAGGTAGTTCCTCCTTGAACATAACTAAGCATGATAATGCTATGCATATGGATTGATAGATGTAGTTCCTACTTCCTTATAATTGCATTGACTATGTTGAATTGGAGAAAAAGTTTCTCCTTTTGAAATGATGCTCATTGTGTGTTGTGTATCTTTGAGTTATACATAATTTTGTTGATTACATGCTTGTTGGGCTTCTATTTTGAGTCATTGATTCCTTAAGATGTTTTCAGTATCATTCGGGGACGAATGTTCCCAAGGAGGGGATATTGTAACATCCCGTAAAAACTAGTAAGACCTAGCTAAGGCTTGACTAAATCTAGTTGGTTGAACTAGAGCCTCACATGTTAGTTTATAGTTGGAAACTTGTTTAAATAATGAAATATGGCTTTTGAAGTTAGTTTGATGAGATTTGAGGTCAAACGTCAAGCAACGACTAAAACGTCCGGAAACTAGTCATTTGAACTAGTGCGTTGAAGGGGTCTTGTCGTTGAAGTTTGGAGTGTTGTTTGAGGGTGAAAGCTTGTAGAAGTGACTCTCATACTTAGATGGACATGTTTATGGGTTAAACGTCTGGGTACAACTCCCCAAAGACAACTTTAGGGGTCCTTGAGGAGGACCCAAAAACAGTCCCCCAAAGCTGCCTGGACAGCATGGTCTGTTTCTTTTGGTGGTAATCTACGGAGGCAAACCACTCCCCGTAGACCATACCACGGTCCGTGGATGGACCTCGTGAGTCCATACTTAGTTTCTCTTTGGGCCTGCAGCATTTAGAGCCATAGTCCTAAACCACGGAAGCCAACCACGGCCAGTAGATTGGTCTACGGTCAGTGGAAGGCTGTCCGTAGGTTGGGCTGTGTGTTGGCAGTTTTGTTTCGAGTTAGGGGTTAGTTAATTGATTAGTTAATTAACTGGGGGTTAAGGGAGGTCGGTTAGGTGGTTAATTAATGGCCTATATAAACTTATAAGTTCCTTAACTAATGAATTTAATTCACCACAAGTCAAGACCCCAAATCGAAACCCTATTCCCTTTCTCTCTCAAAGTCTTCTCTCCAAGAAAACCATTGAAGACCATGAAGAAACCAACCTAGGGACTTTAAGATGAAGGATTTCTTTTAGGATTTTTGTGGGTTTCTACACCTAAGGTATGGTGGTTTTCATCCATGGGTAGCTATCACCCATGGAGCCCTCTCAAAAGCTTTCAATTCAAATTCTAGAAATCTTCAAAAGCTAGGGTTTCAACTCAACTCCATGGATTCCTTTTAAAGTAATTATAAAATATTGATTTATGTTTGTTATGGATTATATTACTGATTTAAGATGATTTTAACTTCAAACATAAAGAATCCATGAGTTTCCCCCCAACCCTAGCTATGGATTCTCTCTGCACAAAGAATGTGGTTAAAGTTGATTCAATTGATTGAACTAGAGTTGTTTATGATGTAAGTATAATAATACATGTATTTTTGATTAACCTATGAATCTAAGATGAATTTGACATGATCTAGGTTATCTCATATAGAGGCAAATTGAGGGGTTAGAAGTGAGCTACTAGGATTGATGATCTTCATGTTTAATTTCCTTGGATTAGATCACCTAGACATGAATTGATCATGATGAATCTTGTAGACCTAGACTAACCTGATTATGATCATATTGGTTATATTGTTGGTTTATGATGATCTTCTACCTAAAGTGCCAAATCTAAGAGGATAGACTTGATCTTGCCTCTTGGTTTTGAAGGACAATCTATGAAGGTATGTTATGATGAAGTTATATTATATGAGTTGTTGACCCATTTGTAGTGGAGGAGTTTACTTATCATGTATCTCTTGTATGAATGGATTGATCCATTTATGGTGGAGGTGCTTACTTGTCAATATGTATTGTAGTGTTGAGATAAGGTCCCTCTTCCCTACAACCCTAGATATGACTAGGTATGACACGTTATGAATACAAATGATATGTTATGATCATTCTGGTGTTATGCATGTTGAATTTTATGTGGTGCTATTATGGAAGGACCCTACCCACATATCCCTTTAATATGAATATATGATTCTCTACATGCCATGAATGATCTACTTGAATGATAAATGGATACATGTCTATTGTATTAATGTTATATGTGTGATTTACATGGTGTAAGATCCTTAGATACAATATATGTGAATTGTGCATGAGTTGGGATATGATGTACATGTTGTGACCCCTTTTAGAAGGGAAGTGTCTATGCTGATAATGTTGTTGTTGTTGTGCCATTGTGAGACAATTATGCACACACACACTCCATGCATAAACATAAATATTATGTGTCTATGGTGTCAATTGAAAGGCTAATTCTCATATGCACCTTTACTCACTATTATGCATGAAATGTACATGACCATGAAGATATGACTATGTACGATATGATATGATTATGTACGATATGCTATGACTAGACATGATGAGTTAAGATTATGGTAGTAAAGTTGTGTTGTATGAAAGGTTATTCTCATGAACACACTACGAATATAATGTGAAAGTTTTACTCACATGTTAATGATTCTATGGTTGAAAGGACATTCTCACCCTAATGAATCTTTAGCTATTATGATGTATGTTGGTTTGAGTGCCTAGTGCATTCTTGTATAAACCTAACTTAAAAAAAGACTTAATATGACTCATAAAGGGAATTATGCTTAGCACCGAGTGGATATGAATATGAGATGAGTTCCTTCACGTTAGTAGTTGGGTTCACATTACGGTGTCTCGTAAGATGGAAACCCGCACGCTAGTAGTATAAGGATTCTAGTAGCAATCTCCATATCCCATAACTACGTGCCCACGTAGGTATTAGCTAGTGGATCCACATAGAAGCTATTATGTATGTTCTACCTTAGGCAAGTAGGACCTCTCTTTTCGGTGTGGGAGTAGAACACCGGATTCCATGTTGCTCACATTGTCTATGTCGGTTAAGGCTATTATCCCTAAATGACACTAATACGATCTGTGATAATAACATGGACTCTAATTATGACTTCTTAAGAGGTACTACTTAGTATGAGTGCGGGTGTGGGACTTCACCCATACATTGCACAAGTGGATCTTAAGAGGGGTCATGGTTAGGTCCTATTATGAATGAAGACTTATGAATTATGTATGTATGATATGAATGAATGCTAAGGTTGACTTTATTTATTAAAAGTTATTATTATGAATGTCTCCTTACTTATGTATGTTGGCTATGAATGAATCAAAAGTAAGATATGCATGTCGTTAGTGATCAAAATGTGATACTTAGCATGTGGTAGCGTTATGGGACCTTACCTTTGCATTGCACTAGTATGACTTTGGGTTGCTTATATGTTAGTATGAACTTATGTTAATTATGATCATGGTGGCCTAGAAGTGATACTTAGTGTAGGTAGGACTATGGACCCTATTTATGTATTGCACAAGTAGAGCTTAGGGTTACTAATGTTGTTGTTCTATTATGATGTTATGATCTTGATGTGTGACTATGCATGTGTATTATGTCTTGGAATAGATTTGTATGTGCATTATGACTATGTTTGGAGACTATGCCTATGGTAATGTTGTTATCCTTGTGCTTTGATGAACTATATGTGAGTTGTTTATGACTTATGTTCTCCAACTCTTTTAAGAATGATGTTCAAAAGTGCATTGCATGGTTCCAAATAAAATGTCCCCTTTTTAGCATGATTTAAATATTTTTAGGCATAGCTACCATACTTAGTACTTTTTTGTGCTAACCCATATTTCTTTGTTTTCTACAATGGGGGGGGGGGGGTTGATACATGGAGATGGTAGCTTTGGTTCAAAGGGGCTTGGAATAGGTGATACTCCAAGCTAGTTGAGGAGTCCTCCAGTTCGGGGAACAACATCTTACTTAGTAGATATCTTAGTAGTTTCTTTTATTAGTTTCATTTTAGAACTATGTAAGGGTTGTATCCCTATATGTCTAAGTATTCGATTGTATAGATGGCCAATGAGACAGTGTTTAGACTTCTTTCTATTTTATAAAAGTGACTTCGATTGTTGAAGAAAAAGTTTTAAATTTTACGCTTTTATTCTTTGACATATGCAATGATGTATGCTAAGGGCTTGTATGAAGTACGCCATGTCACGTCTAGGGGGTAGTCTCGGTTCGTGACATGAACTAGCGACAATAATCATGCAAGATAACCTCAGAACACAACAACAATTTATACCCTCTTCAAGTTAACACCATGACTCACAAATCAATGACACCCACTTAGTAAAACTCAACAATTGGTCTCATAGTCAAAACCCCAAGAAGAAGGTTTTAGCTAATCATAGCGAAAAGATGAAAATCAACGTTCATTAGGTCTTCCATAACTAGGTCAAATGAAAATTGAAAGTTAAAATCAACTAAGAATCTCTTCTATTACAAAATCTCCAAGAAAATCTTGCTAAAATAGTTGAGAAATTGCCTATAGCAGTGGTCTTTCTCTCCACCTATCTTTCCTTACGTTTCTGAATACCTTCTTTCTCTAGAAAAAATCAATTTAAACAAGTGTGATATGTCACTGTTTCCCTGGTTAACCCTAGTCTAATTGATGAAATTGAATAATATGGGTTTATGCCTTGTGAAAGGAAACTAAGTATTCATAGGTGACCTTCTAAATTGAAGATATGTCTAGTAATTGTTCAAGAATAGAAGCATGTAAACATGAATTGAATTAGAACAATGTGTATGTGATGGATCATGACTACTAATGATTGAGATTGAACCTTATGATGAAATATGATTAGAATTGCTTAAGAATGAAGCATGTGATTAGTATGTGTTGTGATCTAGATATGTATGATGATTGTAAGAAGTAAAGCTTTGAGAGTAGGGCTTGTAGTTATGAATGTTGATCTCCTAGGGCGTTGAGAGTAAGTCTAAGGTGTTGACTTATGAAGGTTAAGGCTTGAGAGTAAAATTCACATGAGAATGGTAGTCTAATAAATAGAATTGTGGTGGAAAGACTATACTCACCTCATCTACCTTATGAATGATTGAATGTATGAAGCGATAAAATCATTTGAGTTATGGTGAAATCCATGTCTAATGTAGTAATTCTAGATGTGTTGAGTTGATATGAGCTTGGACCCTTGGAAGGGCAGGATATGATAATATGTATCTTTTATGAAGGTTATGGATATGCTTTAAAGACACTTTGAGGGTAAAGTGATTATAATTATGATCTACTTGTTAGGGTTGTTGTGTTGGATTGAGTGACAAGAAATTTTCTCATAAACATGACATTGTGTATCAGATGGAAGCTTCTACCCTAGTTGAGTCTGGCTTCCCAAATGGGTTTCTTACACACTAGTTGAGTCCAGGTTCCCAAAATGTATCTCATGAGATGGAGACCTTGTACCTTAGTTGAGCCCGGTTTTCTAGTAGCAATCTCATAGACTATCTCACATAGAATGATTCTAGATTGAAAGGTCTTCTCACCTAAAATGAATCTAAGTCCAAGGACTATCAAATGTGAGGAGGCTTGTGGTTATTTCCCCAAGGGTATTAGTATGAGAGTATGTGAGGTGAATTCCCTTATTCCTATATAGATAAACATGAGGTGGTTTCCCATGTCATGAAATGAGGAGTGGGAGGTGATTACCCTTTATGTATGTATGACTCCTAAGGCGAGAGTTGATTACCCATTATCCTTTATATTGATCATGGAAGCGATTACCTATGATCTTTATTAAGTGATGTGGAGGTGAATACCTACATTACACCTTAAAATGGATATGGAGGAGAATACCTATATCTTATTAAAAATGAGAACATGGAGGTGAATACCTATGATTTCCTTAAAATGAACATGGAGGCGATTACCTATGATTCATTAATATGTATTATGTCATGAACTATGAATTGTATGGATTGTAGATTGATAGGACTTTCATGATATGTATGGCTAAGAGGTGATTTCCCTTGTCCTTTATGATGAACCATGTCATGATTCAAGAAGTATTCCTTAAGTGTCAAATGTTTAAGAGAGGGACTAGTCCCCAACCTATGAGTATGTATGATGGACTACAATGGTACTTAGTATGGGTAGGATTATGGGATCTTATCCATGCATTGCACAAGTATAACTTGAAGCTACTTACGAGTGTTCTCTTATATGATGTATGCTTAGATTGGATTGTTGCTATATTTACCTTCCAGAATGTGATTGACTAAAGGTGATAGTTCCCTTTGTCTATCAGAAGTAAGCTAAGGATGACACAAAAGAATTGTAAGTATGATTATGATGACCTAAGAGTAATACTTAGTGTGAATGGGATTATGGGGTCTTATTCATAGATTGCACAAGTATGCTTCAAGGTTACCTATGAGATAGTTCTTTTATGATATGAAGGTCTAAGTAGTGACCATATTATGAATATGTGGTATCTCCTACGCGATTATGCCTTATGTTGACTTATGTTCCTGTTATGACTATGTTGGAGATTATGCTTATAATTATGTTATTGTCTCTTATGCTTATATTTTATGTTGACTAATCATTATGATATAGTCTCATGATGTTGTGCTAGATAACATATTTAGTACATATTCTAATAATACATACTCTTGCCTACATTCTTATGTAATGTAGGGTTTGACGATATTGACTTCCTTCTTGAGGATAGGTTTCTAGAAGGGCAAAGGAGTTGAGGAATTGGTGAGTCCTCATAGCATCAAGGATGTGATCACCTTTAAAACCCTTTATGTCTTTGTTTTATGTTTTATACTATTGTTTGGGCTGCGTCCCAAAGTTTATGCAAGTTAATTTAGATGGTTTGAGACAAAGTTTTGTAGACTTCTGCTTGCTTTTAAAAAAAACTTAGATTGTATGGAAAAGTTTTAAAATTTCCGCATCATTTCTATTATCTTATGTCATAATATGCTAAGAGACTTGTATGAGACCCTTTGAGGTTGAGTACGCCTTGTTACATCTAGGGGGTACCCCTGGATCGTGACATGAAATACAAGATAGAAGAATACAATATAAAAATAAGGAATACGTCACAAATCTAAAAGTTATCAAATATATCAAAATAGAGTACATAAGAGAATAGGCGAAAAATCAACTATGTCTGACACAAGCCTTCTATTATAATAGGAGTGGTTAGGACAAACCCCTAAACCATATACAAGTCTGGAAACTGAAAGACTAATAAGCAATAAAACTAAAAAGTGTGATTTCACCCTCGAACCACGAGGACTTACCACTAGCACTGATAAAGCTGAGCAACCCGATCTAGCCACATCCGAGAAGAGGAATGTCAGATCATATATTACGAAACAATATAGGCACAATAGGCATCAATACTTTGAATGTACTGAGTATGAGAAAATGCTTAAAACGTAAACGTAAAAATTTGACAAGTTCAAAACATGATGATGCATGGCCTTCTAAAATGTAGTAAAGATTATTGAGTTAAACTTATAAATCATGGAACAAGGTCAATGCAACATTTGAATAGTCATAAGAAATCTTAAATCAAATCATTGAGGATGTCCTAAAACCCTTGAAGAATATATAGTTGTTTTGTGAGATATTTTACCTTTAACCGACATAGACCATGTGAGCTATATAACATTGAATCGGATATCTTTCCCGCACCAAAATAGGTTGTCCTACTTGATAAGATAAGGGCCATACATGTTAGCCTAGGTTTATCCACCAGCTATGTCTATCAAAGACAAATCCTACAGGGGCACATAGTTAGGGACAAATAGATTGCTACTAGACTAAACCTCTAGTAAAAGTAATGCCTTCATCTCAACGTCTCCTCGGTGCTAAGTAAAATCTCAATGGAATAAGCATAATCATAATAATGTCATAATACTTAGAAAGTTAAGAATCTATCTATACCAACCCAATTATAAGATTTATTTCATAGAATAGCTCCTTTCAAAATCATGATTTTATAATTTGTTCATAAGATACTTACCTATCTAAGTATGTAAATCATATTCATCTTTATAGTGAGAAAACCTTTCACAATCATTTCATACTTTATCTAAAAGTATACTTTATTAATAAATCTTCAACTTAATGATGCTTGCATAACTTCATAATCATAGTCCATATTCATAAAATAGGCATAAGCTTGTGTTCATATAAAATGAATTGTAAAACATGTAATTGAATGAAATCATGCATGATTATGATCTATTTATGCTTAATTTTATTCAATTGCCTATTTTCTAATGAGTTTTTGTAACGACCCAAAGTACAATCTAGGTGTGACATGGAACATAGGAGCCCGAGAGGCCCTAAAATGCTCGTTAACATAAGCATGATGTAAAAAAATACAATAAGTGAAAATAAACAATATAAGTCTCAACCCATAAGACGACATAGAATATACCAATAGATTAATTAAGAGAATACGCGAAATACTACTATGTTTGACATAAGCCTTCTACTATCATAGGCGCGACTAGGAGAAACCCCTAAGTCACGAACATAATTCGAAAACAAAAAAACATCAAACCAATAAAACTGTCCATGGCCTTGCCCTCAAATCATGAGGACACCAATCCAATTAATCAATAATGAGGCAATGTACTTAAGTACATCTGGGTGGAGGAGTGTCAGATCCTATATTTTGAGACAGTATAGGCACACATATGCATTAGTACTATGAATGTACTAAGTATGGGGAAATGCAATAAAACCTAAATATGATAATATAGTGAATTTAAACATGATATGCATGACCAAGTAAACCGTAATAAAATCCTTTAAGAATAAATCATAAATCATGAACAAGGTAAATGCATATTGAAGCTAAGGTATATGTACCAACCCAAAAATAAAGAGTATACTTGCAAAGGTATATGTACCAACCCAAAAATTTCTAAGCTAAGGCTCGAACTATTCTTTCTTAACATGTAAGATCGTACCGGGTGATTCTTAAATTTCTCATATTTGTAAAGATAATTATTTTAGTGTGGAAATAAATTTGGATATTAATTAATATCACTAGAATCTCCTAACACAAAGTTGAGGTGAAAGTTTCCATATCGATTAAATTTTGATGTAAGATTCTACTTGGGTCAACTTTAAACGACCACATCACTTAGAATATAAAGAGTTATGTGGCCCATAACCTATCAAATTAAAGGTACTTCAATCTTCTTTCTAACACCACAAATTTCGCATCAATCCAAGTTTTGAGTAACAAAATATGACCATTTTAGTAACTGACGAATTAGTCGATGGAAAAACATTAAAAATGTCATTTTTGTCTTTTTACCTCTAAGAAAATCCTAAATGAAGTTATTGACTAAATAAAGAACCAAAACAGTCAGATTTTCATCTCTTAATTCATCATTCACCTCTCTCTCAAACCCTAAGGCAAAACCCTAAGAAAAAAAAATCAAAGTAGAACACTCCATTCAAGATTCTTTCAATTTTTTTCAAGATTCTTCTTCAAAGTAAGCCATTCTCCAAAAGTTCCATTATTTCCAACTCAAATTTTTCCATACAATTATGAATCACTAATGAAAATCATAATTCTTGGCCATAGATATTCTAAGAAACAAATTCAAGAATCTCAAGAAAGGTTTTCTTGATTTTTCTACTTCAAGCTAGGGTTTCAAGACTTCTATTCAAGTTATTTTTCAAGATTTTTTAAGATTTTTCAAGAACCTTATTCTTTCAGGTATGTAAGGCTATCATGGTGTTGGATAAGTTCGTTTCACGCCCTAAATTTACTTTCAAATTAGTAAAAGAGTAATCTAGATTTTTATCCCTAGATTTGAGTATTCTTGAGATGAGTTGATTTTGAATTCTTGGGTTCTTGATTCTTTTTGAAATTCTATTCCTAATTATTGAATTGCTATATGTTATGTATTAAGATTCTTGAGTTGATTCGTTCATGTATATATTTCAACATGAACCCTATGAATTGAGTATTCTTGAGATGAGAAGTACCATTGAGTTCTGAGTTCTTGAGTTCTTGAGCACTTGAGTTTTGAGTATTGAGTTTCTATATTATTATCGAGATCCTTTAGTTGATTTATTCATGTCTATAATTCGGTGGAACCCTATTTTGAGTTATAAATCTTGAGAAGATTTTTAAAGCCAACACTTGAGTTTTAAACTGAGTTTTTGAGGAAGTAAAGATGAGTTTTGAGAAAAAGCTTACAGGTTCTATTTCATTAAGAATAAGTGTTTCTAATGTTAGTTTATTCATATAAATATACATATACATATGTAGCTACATTGATTATTAGACTTGAAAGATAATTTCATAAGTGCGTGTTTCAAGAAGGTAAACACATCTCATGTTTTGAAAAGTATTTTAAGATATGTAAGAAGTCCATTTTTGTAATGGGTGAGTTGGGTGCAAAGTTATGTTAATTATTTTGGGAGTAGTATCGAGCAGCGAGTTCAATTAGAGTCCTTTATGATTCATAAGTCCCACAAAACTACGTAGTCATCGTAGGATATGATATCATTTATTCTTCATTCGACTCCTCACTATCTCTGAGAAGGCCAATTAGATGGATCCATAGTCACGATATCATCATATACCCCGACAAAGTATAGGATGGCCCTGGCAACGTGAGGTGAAACGTTGTATCATTACTAGGCTCATGGTAATGGTTGTCGGTTAGAGAACCTCCCCACAAGTAAAGTATATTATTTTCATGTTGCCTTCATTGTATATATTATTGTAAAGCTTAAGTTGTTTTCACTTTATGTATTGATTTAGTTGAGTTTCTTTTAGACATTCAATTCAGTAATTTGTTTACTCAGCCATATTACATACTCGTACATTTCATGTACTAATGTCAGTCGACCTGCATCTTTTAATGATGGAGATACAGGTTCTTCTCAATAAGAGTCTGTTGAAATCACTTCATCTGCTAGTTAGCTTTTGAGTAAGACTTCTTTGTTTCAAGAGGACTCAATTTTCATTGAGCTTAGTAGGCTCGGGTCATGATATTATAAGTCCATATCATACATAATTGCTAAGGTGGATTCACTAGCTAGATGATCTAAGACAATCTTACGTGGGCATGTAGTTTGCACAAAATGATTGATTTTAGAGGCTCGACCTCTACTAACGAGATGACCTCCATCTAAAATTCCTCCTGGTGCTAAGTACATCCTAGCGGAATAAGAAATAAACATAATCATATCAAAATACATGGAAAGACAACAATTAAAGAATACCAATCCAATCATAAGATCATATTAGAGTAGCTCCTTCTAAAACCTTGATTTTAAAATAATCACTTTCCTTCCTAAGCATCTAAATCATGATCCCATTCAAATGTGAGAAAAGCTTTCACAAGTCATTGACATTTCATCTTATAAGCACCCTTTAGTCATAAATCATCAATAACATCAAACGTGCATGAATTCAAAATCAATTTATAAATTGAAATTTATAAGTTCATAGTCATAATAAAATATAAAGTTTGGGTCCATATGAAATCAGTTAGATAAAATGCAGTTGAATCAAATTATGAATTACAAGATAAAAAAAAGCAAATGAATCATAATAATTGGACAATGAAGAATAGTGTAATGCCCTGAGGCTACCCCCTTGACGTAACATGAGACCTAGGATCACGAGTGACCCCAAGCCAACCCTGAGTCTGGCATACATCAAACATACTAAAAGTAACTAAGTAAAACATGTACTATGCGGAAGCTAAAAACAATGGATATCTAATATAGAGTAAATACCAACTAGTCTGAATATATAAAATATACTAAAAGTTTAGTGATGACTAAAACAACTACTTAAGAACTCAGGTTGAATTTACTATTATGTTTGAAAAGCCTCTAACTGAGTTTATTTGCTGGGACATGCCCCCCAACTAACTCTAACAAAACTGAAAACTGAAAGTAACGACTAAAATAAAAGCATGTTTATTGTCTTCGGAATATGAGGACTCACCACTAAAGCTGCTGAATGCGGACTGAGAATTGATCTAAGCGTGATTTGGAGGCTGAGTGATTAGTAACGTTTCAAAGACACTTCATCCAATTCTAAGCCTCAATGATCCTTAATCAGTATATAACCCAACTAAATGAGTTGGGGTCGAATCCTACAGGTAGCAGTACGAGTATAAGACTCAATTAGGGAATATGAACTTGTTCAAATCAGTCATAGGAATAAAAATTATCGAATACAAACATCATTCAAATAAGGCGGTCACATGAATGTCAAATGAGGGGTTTTGGTTTTGATTATCAACTACAAACAATGGAAAACAATACGAGATAACATTAATGAGACGGGTTCTTGGGATGTGATTCAATTATAGGCTAATATAGACAAATGGGTGATTGCAACAATTGATTT
Organism: Solanum chiquidenum; assembly: GCA_029582725.1. NCBI lineage: Eukaryota > Viridiplantae > Streptophyta > Magnoliopsida > Solanales > Solanaceae > Solanum > Solanum chiquidenum. The sequence goes on along the minus strand of JAJOOS010014232.1, from coordinate 3,184 downwards.
CTCTCGAACATAAACAAGCATGCAAAATAAGAACAACCCACACCTTAGTCCATTCACTCTCTCTAGCTGAATGTGTGGGATTGTATTTAGGATTCACTCTCTTGAGCTTAACCAGGTCAACCCAACACCCACTGACCATCAGTCAAAAACCTTAGCTCTTAAACCTCTCTCTTGAGCAAGCCAAGAACACAAGGCTAGAACTGCATTTGCAACTATAATTGTTAAATTAAACCATAGTTAATGATTGAACTCACTTCTAAATAGCATTTAAAGTAACAATTAGCAACACCCATATACTAAATCAGCCCATAATCACTTTATATTACCCTAAATATTGGGGTTTTAGCTAGACATTATAAAAAGGTAAAAACCATTACCAAATTGATTATCCATCAACTAGGTAAGAGAAAATTCGTCCTTACAATGCTCCAATTAAAATAATCTCAAAGACCCACTTCCAATTTCTCACAACTGAAAAACTTCAATCCTTCAAAGCTTAGGAAAAACTAGAGAAAACTTGTCTCAGTGCTCAAAATATGAGCTATGATAAGATATTATGATATTCGATACTAAAATAAATGTTCAAAAATATATTAATAGTCTTCAACAATGTTCTACAAAGAGTCACTCGGTGAAGTAAGTCGAGCTGCCCTTCGGTTACTTTCATCGCCGTTCTTCCTTGGCATTTAGCATCTCACGGTATGTAACTTTGGGTGATCTAGCACTGCATCGTGGAACTACTCGGTGATCCGCCGACTGCTCCTTTCTATCACCTACTTAATTTCTTCCTTCGGGGCTTGGCACACTGGAACTTTAGGCGGCCAAATAGCCACTCGGCGATTCGCCAAGTGAACTTGGCGATCACCAGGCTGCCTTTCTTCATCCTTTCAGCTTGTTTTGTTCCTTTTTGCTTATTAGTGTCCTTGCTTTGTTATTCAATCCATATATTTGAAATCAAGGGTTTTACATCAATTATTGACACAAAGAAAGCATTTGAGGATACTAATTCTATATAAACAAAGCCCTAAATGAGTCCAAATCTCAGGGTCATCACTGAGTACCTGAGCCTACATTGTGAAAGGATGTAGCGCATAGTATGCGTTAGTACTTGGAATGTACTGAACATGCAAGATATAGATACTAAGTTGAACAAAAATTGATAATCTGAAAAAAGCATAACTGAGCAATGATATAAAATGAGAAAGAATGTAAATACTGAAACATAACTGAAAATGTAAGATGAATGCAATGACCAAGTACTAATCATGAAAATAACATGTTGGACTGAATTTTGAAGTGTATACTGAAAACTTGATCAAATGCACTAAGCGTTTGACTGTGGGAGCTACTATTTACCGACATAAACCATGTGAGATAAATGTGGAGTGATGTATACGCCCCCATCGAGAGGACCTAACATTCCTTGCTAGGGGTATAAAGGCATGACTGGCGTGATCACTAAATCTAATGCCCAACAGAGGGAACTTATAATCCTACAAGGACACGTAGTTCTGAAACTATGAGAGTACGCTGAACCCTAATCCAACTCGGTGCTTAGTCTACTCCCAACTGAATATATGCATTACAGAAATGTAACTGAAATGCGGAATAGCTCAAAGTACTGACATGCAATCTGAGAATGAAACATTTTTATATACTGATAATGTGACATTCGAAATATGGAGCATGATTATCTGTTTAAATGATCTATCAAGTGTAATTCGTGAACTAAGAGAATTTATACTATTAGGGTTCTGGTTTCATGCAAGGAATCAAACAAACTTTCCGAGAAACAAGCTATTTCGATTTAGGATAGTACAACAACTAAATCATAGAAAATATCTATGGTTTTAGAAACCCTAGGTCCAAACAAGATATGAAAAATCAAGGAACTGACAAAATTCTAGGGACCTAGTGGATTAATGGAACCTACTAATGAAATCCCATATACCTGGTGACGGAATCTATGGAGACATTCTTTGGATTTCGGGGTTGAAACTTGAAGAACATTGTTGCTTGTTCTTGAAAGAAAATATGTTCTTTCTCTTCTTTTCATTCTAACTTGGATGTTTTTTTTGGAGAATAAGGGTTCTGGTTAAGTCTGACTAAGTTATTAGGCTTAGAATGAGTGAAATGACGTAGTTTAGGCATCAAGCACCGTAGTTTAAGTGCCTATTGCAAAGGGAAAAGGAACAAAACGACCATGACTTAAAACTCACGAGTGCAATGTATTATAGGATTGACGGGCCATCATTTGAATTACCAACCATTGTTTGGAGTCGTTGTTCATGCTCTACCTGACAGCGCTTCACTAAAATGAGCATAACTTTTTATTCTGATCTTGAATTTAGCATGCTCGGTGGTGTTGGAAATAAGATTCAATTAGCTTTAATTTGAAAGGTCATAGGTCACCGAATTCATTTTGTTCTAAACGATATTCACATTTGAAGTTGACTCAACAACCATTTTCCTACAATTGGTTGCTGACCCTCACCTACGGTGTTATGACCCAAGGGTACCCCCTAGACGTAACAAGGCACACAATACCCCTAAAGGCACCATGTAATCCACTTAGCATATCATCACATAAGTAAAGAACAATAAAGAGCATTTCACGTCTTAAAAAGTTATCATAAAAGAAAGGCAAAAGTCTAGACATTGTCTCATCTAGCCATCTATTACAATTGAAGCCTCAAACAGGGTCACAACACTTACAATAGAAATTTGAAAGTCTAATACAATGAAATAATAGGAACAACAAGATATCACTCGTCCTCGGATCCATGAGGACTCACCACAAGCTAGGATAATAGTTGATCCAAGTTTGTATCAAAGGAAGATCATCTCAAATACCGGAACCTACACTTTGTGGAAAAATGTAGAAGAAATATGGGTTAGTACAAAAATGCACTAAGTATGATAGCCATGCATGAAAATATTGAAACATGCTAAAAAAGGAAATTTTAGTTCAAAACTATGCACTTTACCAAGTTTAAGATTCATCATGAAGATTAGTGTAACACCCCGTATCCGGAAATGGAGATTTCAGATTTTCTGGTGTTACAGGTGGCACTCACGGACACCATCCACGGACCGTAGATGGACTCACGGTCCGTCCTGCAGGTCCGTGGTTCGTGACAGAAAACTTCCCCAGAACTCAGTCAGAAAATCGACTAAGTCTCGA
>JAJOOS010014231.1:0-28173 GCA_029582725.1 Solanum chiquidenum | reverse complement strand
ACGTAAAAAAATTTAACAATAAAAGACCATATAAACCAAAAAAGAAAATAACTGAATGTACATGTTACAACTGTGGAAAGTTAGGACATATAACTAAAGATTGTAAATTACTTAAAGATCCTAAGAAAAAATAAATAGCTGAAATAATAATAAATAATGACGAATATATGCAGTTAGAATATATAGATTATGAACTCGATAGCGATGATAGTATATATGAATTATCTGAAAATGAATTAAGTACAGAAATAAAAGAATTAAATATATCTGATAATGACTGAAAAAGAAATAAAAATAATAGATAAGGAAGAATATATAAATGAAGAATCCTCAGAGCAAAAAATCATATTCGATATTAACATATTTGAACAAATAAAAGGAAAAGAATTAGATCTAAGTGTAGAAAAAATATTTAAAGTACCTATAATAAAAAAATTCTTTAAAAGACAAAAAGAGGAATATTATGTGGTAAGCCAAAAAGAACATATAATAGACTGCAAATATACTAAAGGAAAAGCAAAAATACCAATAATAAATAAAAGAATAATAAACAAGGAAATACAAGCAATTCAAGCAAAAGAGCCAATAAAATATGTACACCTAGGAGGAACAAAAATATTAATAAAAGCATGCTTTAGAGAAGGAATAGATACACCTATAGAAATATATTTAGCAGATGACAGAATAATAGAACCTATAGAAAAAAGCATAATAAGTGCAGTAAAAGGAAATCTAATATACCAAAAGTTTAAATTCATCATAAGTGTTAATTATTCAGTAGCAATAAATGACAGAAATATAGATAAATCACTCGTACTATACTGGAAAATGTCAGGAATAGAACTAGCCCCAGGTAGTAAAATATTCACAGCAAGATGTAAGAACTTATATGTACTAACAACAAAACATAAAATAACGGCAAAAAATAAAATAAATAGGATAAAAATAGAAAATCCATTCGAACAAATTGTTACCGTAATAGATAACAATGACTATAGCTATAAAGAAATAGACATAGAAGAAGATCTAGAAATAGTCAGTGAAAGGATAAGCACGTCTAAAAGAATAAAAAACTATAATTATGAAACACCTCAATCATCAAGAAAATCGGTAGAAATAAGCGACTTAGAACTATACCACTACTATGTAACAGGAATACTAGAACAAAGAAGATATATTATAACAATAAATACTGGACAAGAAGAGAATTACATAACAAGGGAGTTAGTAGCAGAAGATGAAATAAATACCAAAGAACAAGAATGCTTAGGACTACCCAAAGAATTATTTCAAATCGAAGAAACAGTAGAAAAAGAAATAATTATTGGAGGGATACCAATATTAATAAAATTCAAAATCTACCAAGGAGATAAAAACATCATACTAGGAGTAAAATGGTTAGAAGAAATGAAGCCATATAACCTAGAAGCTACACAATTAACTATAACTTACAAAAACAAAAAAATCATAATAAAAAGGACGATATGAAAATATACTTACTTGTAAAAGTGATAGTAGAAAAATATTATAATAGATATTATACTCCAATGATAGATACATGAGTAGAAGCTAATGTGTGTAAACATAATTGTTTACCAGAAGAAAAATGGGAAAAATTAAAAACACCAATAGTAGTAACAGGATTTAACAATGAAGGAAGTATGATAAACCACAAAGCAAGAAATATAAAACTACAGATATGGGATAAAATATTAACCATAGAAGAAATATATAGTTATGAATTCACAAACAAAGACATGCTTCTAGGAATGCCATTCTTAGAAAAGTTATACCCACACATAATAACAAGAACACACTGGTGGTTTACTACACCATGTAAACATAAAGTAGGAGCTAAAAGAGTATACAACAAAAATAGAAAACCTACCACATGAATAAAAGGAAGTGAAAAAATTACTCAAAAACTCAAAAATATTAAAACAAGCGACCATAAGATAGAATTAATAATATTCTCAATAGATAAATTTAAAATCATCCAAGAACAGTTAGAACCATTATATAGAGAAAATCCTCTAAAAGGATGGGAGAAACATAAGACAAAAGTAAAAATAGAACTAATTGACGAAAATAGTATAATAACCCAAAAACCATTAAAATATAATTTCGATGATTTAAAAGAATTCAAAATGCATATAAAAGAATTATTAGAAAATAAATACATACAGGAAAGCAATAGTAGACTTTGAAAGGGATTGTAGGATGGTTTCTTTATGCTATGATAAGACATGAATGTATGCATGTATGTTGAATGGATGGTTACTATGAATGACTTTCCTTATGTTCAAAGTAATGTACATGACTATTTCCTTATGTATGACTATTGATTATGATGAGGTCTAAGGATGAGATGTATGACTAAGGTAGCTTCAAAGGAGTACTTAGTATGGTTGGTATTATGGGATGCCAACCATACACTGCACAAGTGTTCCTTAGGGGTTGCTAAGGTAATGATTTTACTATGTTATAAGCATAAATGTGATTATGGCTTGTGTTTTACCTTGAAAGTGCATGTTGATTTCCAAACTTGACAAATGCATATTTTTTAACAAAAATGTCCTTTTTATTATATTTCAAGGATTTTTATGCATTCTTCCATACTTAGTACATTATGTGCTAACCCATTTCTTCTACATTTACTATGAGTGTAGGTTCCGATCGTTGATACATACTTCTTCCTTCAAGAGAAGCTTGGGTTTACTATTCCCTAAGCTTGGTGAGTCTTCATGGTTCGAGGACAAGATATCATTTATTTCTAGTTTCTATTGTACTTTCTATTTTGAGACTTTATTGATGTAAAGGGCTTTGACACTATTTGTACTCTCTATTTTACTAGATGGTGATTGAGACAAGGTCTAGACTCTTATTTTCGTTTATGAAAAAAAAGTTGACTTCGATTGTAAAAGTTATAAATTTTCCGCATCATTCTTATGGCTTTATGTGTATGATTATACTAAGGGCTTGTATGCACCACTTTTGGGGTCAAGTACGCCGTGTTACATCTAGGGGTACCCCTAGGTCGTGACAAACTTGGTATCAGAGAATAAGGTTTTGAGATGATTTTTAGGATTGATGTCTCATGAACCACGTCTAGTAGAGTCTTGTTCATGAGTGTGAAGCGCGCCACACTTATGAATGAGAAGCTATAAGATGTTTAGGAACTTTCACTTCTTTCATTACTCTTTAGTCGTGCTTTGGAGTCCTAACTCTATGAAATCCTTTTCCTAACCCTTCTCTTGTGATTATAGGCAATGAATACAAGAAGGGTAAATGCAAGGAGGGTGGAAGAGGAGAATGTGAATGAAGGAGTTCCTCCCCAAGCTCCTCAAGATCCTCAAGTTCCTAATTCTGAAGGGGCTATGACTAATGTGGAGATAAGGGTGGCTCTCCAAACATTGACTCAACTCATAATGAATCAAACTCAAGCCGTGACCATTCAAGCCCAAGATATAACTGCCCAAGCCAACCAAAATATTGGGCCCGGGTAAACCCTAATATGAGTGCCATGGCCTCAAGGTTAAGAGACTTTACTACAATGAACCCTCCTATGTTCTTTGGTTCAAAAGTGAATAAAAACCCACAAGAGTTTGTGGAAGTGGTCTACAAGATAGTGGATGCTATGGGGGTGACTTCTATTGAGAAAACCGAACTAGCCAAGTATCAATTGAAGGATGTGGTATACTCAAAAGAAGGATTATAGGGCTATAAGAGCGGGTCCCATTTGTTCGAAAGTGTTCAAGAATGCATTCCTTGGTAGATTCTTTCCACGGGAAAAGAGGGAAGCAAAGGTGGAGGAATTTATCAACCTCCGTCAAGGAGGTATTAGTGTTCAAGAATATTCTTTGAAATTCACTAAGTTGTCCAAATATGCCCCATCTTTGGTGTCTAATCCAAGGGATGAGATGAGTCAATTTGTGACAAGTGTGTTCGATTCCATTGAAGAAGAGCGGAAGGATAATAGGGCTATAAGACCGGGTCCCATTTGTTTGTAAGTGTTCAAGAATGCATTCCTTGGTAGGTTATTTCCATGGAAAAAGAGGGAAGCAAAGGTGAATAGTGCATTTATACGTTTTGCATATTTTTGATGTATCATGCATGTTGGGCTGTTAGTCTTGAGTTTATAACTTAGTTTGGTCTCTAGATCACCATTCGAGGATGAATGTTCCAAGGGGGGAATAATGTAACACCCCGGAAATCTAATGACCTAATCTTGAACTAACTTGTAGTCTAGCATCCAAAATAGGGTTAACTTGAAGATGAGAGTCGTAAAATGACCTCACTAACTTAGTACTAATGTTTTAGGACCTACACGTCAAGGCATGACCCCCAAGGACCCCTTAAGGGTCCTTGAGGAGGTCCCAAGTGAAGGCTCAAAAAGCAGTCAAATGATTTCTCATCCTTAAACAATAAAGAAAACTCATACGCAGATGCAATCAAAACCCTTGAAGGTCAATTGAGTTTACTTACAGTACAATTGAAACAAAAAATGGAGACGGATGATGAAGATAGAGGGCTGGCCATTGTCACTCGGAGCGCAAAAGAGGTAAAAGGTGATATGATGAGAAATTAGGAAGTTCACTTACCAACTGCAAACAAAGATATGGAGGCCGAAGAAATAACCATCCCACAAAACATCATAAGGGAGCTGCAAATTGATGTGGAGAAACACAAAACATGCCTAAACATCAAACAACCTTTACCCAAGATACCTCTTCCATTTCCTGAACGCCTCAAAAAGAAAAATGAGGATGAAAGGTTCAAGAAGTTTCTATCGATATTCAAGACCTTATCTATTAATCTCCCTCTAGTTGAAGCATTGTTTGAAATGCCGGGTTACACCAAATTCATGAAGGAGTTAGTCACAAGAAAAATGAGCTAGGATTATGAGACGATCAAAGTCTCTCTCACAGTTGTAGTGCGATTATGTCGAAGGAGTTAATCGAAAAGCAAGATGATCTTGGAGAATTCACCATCCCGTGCACCATAGGCTTGCTCAAATTCGCAAAAGCCTTATGCGATCTGGGAGCAAGTATTAATATAATGTCGTATGCTATTTATAAACAACTCAGGTTGGGTGAACCGCAAGCTACAATTATGAGACTCTTGATGGCTGACAGATCGATCAAACATCCGGTGGGGATACTTTATGACATTTTGGTTTAGTTTGACAGATTCATTTTTTTAGTCGATTTTATCATACTCGACTGTGACATAGATGCCAAAATTCCTATAATCTTGGAAGACCATTCTTGGCAACTGGGAGAGAGCTGGTGGATGTCGAGAGTGGGGAATTAAAATTTCGGGTCAATGATGATGAAGTCACCTTTGACGTGTGAAAATCAATGAAATACCCGTGTGACATTCATGTAATCTCAGCTGACGATGTGATTGACGAGGCTGTGGCTAGTGTGAGTCATTCGATGTGTAGCAAAAAACCCCTTGAAGTTGTGTGGGCTAATGAAGAAGAGTTCAAGGTTCAAAGCCAAGAGGCAGTGGTAGCCGCATTTTCAAGTAAGGGGGAATTCACAAAGACTCCAATTAAATTGAACATCGACTTAAAAAATCGAGAAATCCCTCTTGCCAAACCATCAATCGAAGAACCACCAAGTCTCGAGCTTAAGGTATTACCTTTGCATCTCCAGTACGCTTTCTTAGGCGCAAATAACACCTTGCCGGTGATTATTTCGGCTGACTTAACTGATTGGCAAGTAAAATTTCTCCTTGACGTTCTGAAAAAGTATATAAAATCCATCGGTTGGACGATCGCTGATATAGTGGGGATTCCTCCAGGCATTTGCACACATAAAATTCAGCTTGATAGTGATTGTAAACCGAGTGTTGAACATAAGCGAAGATTAAACACACCAATGCAAGAAGTGGTGAAAAAGGAGATAATAAAGTGGTTGGACGCAGGAGTGATCTACCCGATTGCAGATAACAAATGGGTCAGTCCAGTGCAATGTGTACCGAAAAAAGGAGGAGTCACGGTTGTCCCTAATGAAAACGGAGAGCTTGTATCTTTGCGACTGGTGACAGGATGGAGAGTTTGCATGGACTATCGGAAGTTAAACTCATGGACTGAAAAGAATCATTTCCCCATTCCCTTTATGGATCAAATGCTTGACCGACTATAATGACCCTAAAAATGAACTAGTGAAACTAGAGCCTAACGTGTGTTCTCTTTGTGTTCGTCTTGATTCATGATGGTGTTTGATGTCTTCTCGAGTCATGGTTTAACAACTTAGGGGTAAAACGTCAAGGTACGATTATAACGCCCGTAAGCTAGTGAGTTGAGCTAGTGTGTTGTAGAGTCTTGTGGTGGAGTTTTGGAGTATTGTATGAGGGTTAAATTAAGATAAATGGTTCCCGTACTTAGAACGACATGTTTAGGGGTTAAAAGTTTGGGTACGACTCCCCAAGTACCACCCAAGGGGCCCTTGAGGAGGACCCCAACATTGGCAAAAAAGCTATCAAAACAGCTTGATTCAGACCCCAATTCACGGCCAGTAGATCAATCTACGGCTCGTGGATCAGGCCTGAAATTACCTGCAATTTTTTAGTCTTTGACCCAATCCATGCTCAGTAGATCAATCTATGATCCGTGGTTTCGTGGTCGTCGTTTGGGCCTGTTATGCTGTCAAGTGTACGACCAACTTAGGGGTGAGTTCATAAATTCATCCCAAGTCTTTTATATTGCTTGGACGTTGATTTTAGGTGTATTAACATATTTTAAGAGTATAATTAGAATAAAATACTATTTTAGAGTCATTACTTCAAAACCCCATGTCAAAACTCTCTCTCTCAAACTACTTTCTCCCTAAAAACTCCATTGAAGACTTCAAGTTTCCAAGGTCAATTTCATCAATATTTTCAAAGATTTTTCAAGGGGATTTAGTGGATTCTCATATAATAGGTATGGTGATCCTTGATCTAGGGTTAGATTTCACCCTAGAGTCAATTTCAAAGAAGTTTCGAAGTGATTTCAAATTCACCAAAAACCTAGATTTCACTCAATCTCATGGGTTCTTGCATCAAACATTTTCAAATGATAAAATATGATTATATTGATGTTTAATTGATTATTTAAGATGATTTTACTCTATGAACTAATGATTTCTCTAAATTCTTAAATTTAGCATTATAAAGTGGGTTTGATGATTTTGAATGAATGTTGATGGATTTATGCTTAGATTGATTTAGATTATTGAATTGTATCATCATCTATGTCTAATTATGGTTAATTTTTGATGAATTGAGGATTTGTTATCATAGACTTGAAAGGGCAAGTTTGACCTAATCTCATATTAAAGTAGAATTATGCTTGAATTGATGATCCACTTGAAAGGTAGAGGTGTTTACTTACTTTGTATATTGATCCACTTGAAAGGTGGAGATGTTAACTTACTAGTACATTGTTTTCATGGCCTTGAATGCATATTGTGACGAATTGAATGTTTAGTTACTAGTACATTGTTATCATGTCCTTGAAGGCATATTGTGAGGAATTGAAGTATATCATGATGTTGTATATTTGAATGTGATATTAAGCATGTGTGTGATCTAAATGAATGAATGATGATCATGTTTAGAAGCTAATTGTGTTAGGATTGAATGATATCTCTCTATTAACACTTGTGAATGATGATGATTGTGTGAAAGGCTATTCTCACACACACACATGAATGAATGAATGAAGTCTAATGATAATATTAATGAATGTTGAGTCTATTGAAAGGTTATTCTCAATTATACTCTAATGAATGATAATGATGTGTTGATTGAAAGGATATTCTCAATCTTACACTAATGAACGATAATGGGATTCTTAGGTAAAAGGTTATTCTCATATTTGAATCTATGAGATTTCCAATGAATGAATGTTGGGATGGGATGGATACTCATTCGGGAGTTGTGGGGGAGTATCTAGTAACAATCCATATATCTCATTTTAGTGAATGTTGGGTTTGGGATGGATGCTCATCTGAGAGTTGAGGCGGGGTATCTAGTAGCAATCCCGTATCCCATAATGCACTAATGTAATGAATGTAATGTACTCCGTGGGGAATAATGCTAAGCACCGAGTGGCTATGGTTAGAGATGGGTGCCCATCCGGGAGTTGAGGCGGGGTACTTAGTAGCAATCTCTTGGGATGGATTCTCATTCGTGAGTTGAGGTGGGGTATCTAATAGCAATCCCCCTATCCCATAAACTATGTGCCCACATAGGTCTAGCTAGTGGATCAACTTAAGCTAAAGAACAATGGTCCTACTTTAGGCAAGTAGGAATCCCTTATCCGGTGAGGGTGACACCGGGATTCCATGTCAAGCTCACATGGTCTATGTCGGTTAAGGCTTACCCCACAATAAAATTTTAATGAACTATGGCTTCTTAAGGATGTACTACTTAGTATGGGTGGTGGAATGGGACGCCATCTATGCCTTGCACAAGTAGGCATTTGAGAGGAGTCATGGTGTGTTCCTTATAATGTTAATGAATGAATGGACTCTTATGATCATGTTAATGAAGAATGTTGATCTTGTCTATTAATGAGTGAAGGTGTTCTTAATAAAGTTAATGAATGTTTGACTTAAATGCTTATATGCTTAAATGTGAAGATGCATGCTATACTTGGATTGTATTATGAGCTACTTCTTTGTCATGTCTATTGTATATGAACATGCCTTGTCTATGGTGACTTCAAAGCAGTACTTAGTGTGAGTAGTAGTATGGGATGCTACTTGCACATTGTACAAGTATGACTTAGAATTGTCTTAGATGTTGGTCTTAATGTGATGATGTGACTTATGTGATGTTTATGTGTCTTATATGCTCTATTGTGTAAAGGTGAGAAGGATAAATGGTAAGTTCACTTTTGGTGACCTTAAGGTGGTACCTTAGTGTGGGTGGTGGTATGGGACGCTATCCATACATTGCACAAGGTATAGAGCTTGAGGGTTACTTGAGGTGAAGGCTTATGGTGAAGGTAAAGGGTTATACGTGTGACTTTCTCTAAATGTGAAATATGTGACTTTGTATGTTGGTTGTGACTTATATTATGTCGCTTGTATCAATGTTCATGAAGTTTTACAAAAATGGCATGAAAACATGGCTTTTAATCAAATGTCCCTTTCTAAGCATGTTTTTGCATGGTGATCATACTTAGTACATCTAATGTGCTAACCCCATTCTTTTGCCTTCTTACCAAAGTGTAGGCTTTAGAGATGTTGGTGTTCTATACTTGGAGGATAGGTTTCTAAGGTGCTTGAAGATGAAGACTTGGTGAGTCCTCATAGTTTCGAGGACAAAACCCATCATGTTCCTTTTATATCTTATCGTTTATGTTAAAGCTTTTGTATGGGCTAAGTCCCAATGTTGTATTAAAAAGTATTAGATGGTTTTAGGCATAGTATATAAAGTCTAGAAAGTCTTGCGCTTAATTTTAATGAAAAATGTCTTCGATTGTACAGAAAGTTTTAATTCTTCTCTATTTTCCTATGTTCTTATGTTCAAGAATGCTATGAGGCTTGTATTATACCCGTCGGGGTCGAGTACGCCATGTTACAACTAGGGGGTGCTCTCAAGTCGTGACACCGACTATCCGAGAAAGGATGGTATTGCTTTTTGGATGAGTACTCGGGCTATAACCAAATCTCCATTGCTCCGGAGGATCAAGAGAAAACAACCTTTACATATCCATATGGTACTTTTTCCTTCAAACGAATGCCATTCAGATTATGTAATGCCCCGGTCACGTTTCAACGTTGCATGCTATCTATCTTTGCTAATATGGTGGAAGACTCAATGGAAGTATTTAGGGATGATTTCTCAGTTGTGGGCGACTCATTTGTAGAATGCTTAGAGCACTTAGGCCAAGTTCTTCAAAGGTGTGTCGAGACCAATTTAGTCTTAAATTGGGAAAAGTGTCATTTCATGGTAAAGAAAGGAATTGTGCTTGGTCACAAAGTATCACAAAAGGGGCAGGAGGTCGACAAAGCAAAAGTCGAAGTATTCAAGAAATTACCGCCTCCAATATCAGTAAAGAGGGTTCGAAGTTTATTGGGAGATGCTGGATTTTATAGGAGGTTCATCAAATACTTCTCAAAGATTGCACTTCCTCTATGCAAACTTCTAGAAAAAGAGGTAACCTTCAACTTTGATGATGCATGCATGGTAGCTTTCAAATTCCTAAAAGACAAACTAATTTCCACCCCAATCATCATTAGTCCTGATTGGTCAGAGCCATTTGAAGAAATGTGTGATGCAAATGGCATGGCATTGGACGTAGTGTTGGGTAAGAAACGAAATCAACTTTTTCATCCCATTTACTACGCAAGAAAAACTTTAAACAGTGCTCAACGTAACTACACAGTTACCGAGCAAGAGTTACTTACAATGGTCTATGCATTTGAGAAGTTTCGTGCATACTTGCTAGATACTAAGGTGATTATTCACACTGATCATGCAGCTTTGCATTATCTAATGGTGTACAAATATGCCAAAACTAGGTTGATCAGGTGGGTGCTTTTATTGCAAGAACTCAATTTTGAGGTTAAGGATAGAAGGGGTTGTGAAAATCAAGTGGGTGATCACTTATCGAGATTGGAAGGCAAGGATAAAGACGAGCCAGAGATCGACATAAAGGATGTTTTTCCTGATGAGCAGGTATTCACAGTAAACCTCACACAGCCCCCTTGGTATGCTGATTTTGCAAACTATTTGGTGTGCTGATTAATACCGGATGAACTGAACTTTTACCAACAAAATAAGTTCTTATTCGATGTTAAGAAATATTTGTGGGATGAGCCATATTTGTTTAGAGAGTGTGCTGACCACATCATCAGAAGATGTATCCCAGAAGAGGAAGCTAGGGAGATCATGTATGCTTGTCACGCTTCGTCGGTTGGAGGGCATCATGGTGTTGTCCGGACAGCAGCTAAGGTGCTACAAAGCGGATATTACTGGCCGTCTCTATACAAAGATGTGCGTGCGTTTGGTAAGAGGTGTCCACAATGCCAAAAATAGGGTGGTGTGTCCAAAAGGCGCGAGTTGCCTCTAACACCCATTCTAGAAGTGGAGCTGTTTGATGTATGGGGAATCAATTTTGTGGGCCCATTTGTGAGCTCATTTGGCAACAAATACATCTTGGTGACTGTGGATTATGTGTCTAAATGGGCAGAAGTTGTTACTCTTTCAAATAGCAAGGGAAAAAGTGTTGTTCAATTCTTAAAGCGCTACATTTTTGCAAGATTTGGGACTCCACTAGCTATTATTAGCGATGGGGGATCACATTTTTGTAATAAATGGTTCTCGGCTGCATTGAGTAAGTATGGGGTTAAGCACAAAGTGGCAACACCGTACCAGCCCCAAACAAGTGGCGAAGTCGAAGTGTCAAACCGGGAGATCAAAGGAATTTTGGCTAAGATAGTAAATGTAAATCAAACTGATTGGTCCCAAAAGTTGGATGACGCATTATGGGCATATCACACCGTTTATAAAACTCCAATCGGTATGTCGCCATATCAATTTGTTTTTGGGAAATCTTGCCATTTACCAGTCGAGCTAGAGCATAAACCAATGAGGGCATTGAAAGTTCTGATTTTGGACTGCGCAAAAACTTCAAAAGAAAGAGTAGAGCAGTTAAATGAGTTGGACAAATTCAGGTTTAAAGCTTACGAAAGTTCAGCTCTTTACAACGAAAAGATGAAGAAATGGCATGATGTTGAGATACTCAAGAGAGAGTTTAAGATGGGAGATTGGGTGTTGCTATACAATTCACGACTGAAGTTGTTTCCTGGAAAGCTCAAATCGAAATGGTCATGACCATTTAGAGTGATGCGAGTGTTCCCAAACGGCGCTATAGAAGTTGAAGGGCAAGAAGGACATGCATTTAAGGTGAATGGGCAACGTTTGAAATTATACTTTGATGAATGTCAGGATATTTATTTGATTGAAGTGTTGTACCTGGAAGATGCTTGAAAGCATTTCCACGTCGAGCCACAACGTTAAGTAAGGTGCTTCTTGGGAGGCAACCCAAGTTTTACTGTTTTAAATAAAGGTCTATTGATTTTGTAGGTGAAAGTGTGGAGAGTGATTGACAAGTGCAGGATGGCAAGCTACATGTCCATTTCGCGAATCACCGAAGAGTTCATCAACCACGAACCAGACGGTCGTTAGACTCAAGACAAATTTACATTGGAGTCTGTAAAACTCGGCGAGTACATGAAATTATTGGCGAATCACCGATCATGTCAGTGATCCAAATGGACATTGCCGTTTGTACCCCCATAATAACTGGAGGTTCTGTAAAATTAGGCGAAGCAAATGAATACTTGGCGTGACGCTGAATAGTTCAGTGATCGGGACTAATGTCGCCGAATGGGTGAAAACTGGATGATTTTCCAAGACAAAGGTTTAAATGATTCAAACTCATTCCCTTTCCCTCACTTTTTCATCTTTCGAAACTCACACCTGCACTCTAGTTTTACTTTTCTTGCAATTTTGGAGTATTTTTAGTATCGAATTGTGCTGCGAGTTGGATTACATTACTTCCTAGCATCTCAATATCCATTTGATCGGCATAAAAGGTTGGTACTTCAAACCCCACATTCATTTTATCAAAATTGTACTCATTTTCAATTTGTTAATCTTTGATGATGTGTGTTGGTCCTCTCTAGTACGATTAGAACATTTGTTCGAATGTTAGGTTTGCAAATTTTTCCCGTACTAAGTTAAATAGATAATTCCTGAAGGTTGCGCTTTAAATTGGATGAAAAATCATGGGTTTTGCATGATTGTCACTGGGTCTAAGCCTAATTTGAGTTGTGCATGCCTTAATTTTGTTTTCGAGGGTTGTCGGGTTGAATTTGGGAAGTTGGGTCGAAAGCAGGCACGTTGGGTCATTTGGCAAGCTGGGTCGAGATCGCTGAACCACTCGGCGGTTCGCGTAAAATCCCCATATCGCCTTTAATTTAATGCTAAATGCGATGTTGAATTTTGTAACTTTCAGCGAGAAACATGATGTTGCCGAACGCAATTGGCGTCTCGCCGAAAGACTTCTAGTTTGCCCTTTGTCTGCACCCTTGTACTCTCTATGCACTGCAGTAGGCGAAGCGCCTAAGTGGTTGCGCGCTTCGCCAACTGGTTCGGTGAAGTGATTCTTCAATTGAACTGCCTTGCTTTTGTCTGAATACTTTCTAACTTTTTCTCGAAGCTTTGTAGAAATGGCTAGACCTAAAGTAGCTGGAAGAGATATGCCACCCCGACAAACTAAAGCTAATTTTTTTTGGAAAAATTCAAATCCTCCCAAAACATGTAATGAGGGCAAGAAGCCTAGTGCCAGGAAGAGAACAAATCCCCGAGACCCCACTATTATCTCGTGGAGAAGTGGATTCTTCACGCCTATCCACTCCTTTTCAGCAGCTTATGACTTGGACAATCTTAGTAAGTCAGCTACTGCTTAATCTTCTGACGAAGCTCCGGGGGCCATTATCAAATCCAGGCTGACACATCGAGCAATGATTCCCAGACAGATGGAGCGACTGTGTAGACAAGATTTTTCTCTACCTCCCTCTCTTTCTTTTTTTATTCTAAATTCTGGATATTCTGTTATTTGCATTTGAGGAAAAATGCTTTTTAATTGTAGTGGGGTGAGGCTCACTTTTTGTGTGCTATTTGTGAATCGTGTTTTGTTTGATTATTTTGGTTTTGAGCTATAATGTTTTGTTAATACTGTTTTTGTGGATGTTTGAGCTTGTGGCTCTTTTGTTTTAAATTGCAAAATGATTTTGACCCTTCCAAATTTTTTTGCCACCTCCTCTTGTGGCAGTTCTTTAGGAAAATTTAAGTCTCGGTTCCGATCAATACCGATGACTTGAAAAGTTCTCATTATCGAACGAACATGAATGTGAGGCTACAATGAGGTAAAATGAAGTTGCATAGGCAATATGTGAATTGTTTGCATCTCGTTATGACTAGCCTAGTATCGAATTGAGTCTCTTGTGATGATCATTGCACACTAGCGAATGTGTGGAGTCTTGTTTGACTATAGTGTCAATGCCTAGTGTGATGAGCTTACTTTGAAACATGCATGATAGATCCTAGAATTTACCCCGTTGGTCTGATTGACTAAGTAAGGCTATCTCTCGATATGATATTAGGCAACTTTAAAGAGTGTGAGCCAATTTGACATATACTTTTTGTGGCCTACCTTGTGAGAATGTGTGAACCTCTTTGTAACACCTCTTGAGCCTTACCTTTCTTTGGAAGAAACTTGATGAAATCATAATCTTTCTTTATCCATTGCCCATAATCCTTATGAAGTTGTGGTTTGTTTGAATAGCCAACTTAGGCCAAAAGCCTAAGTTGGGGGTGTGGTGAAAAGAGAAGGCAAATCAAGAAGTGCAAGAAAGTCCATCTTAACCATGGTTTTGAGAAAAATGGAACCCCTCCATATAAAATAAAATAAAAAGAGAGAGAAGAGAAAGAAAAAGCAAAAGAATGAAAAAGAAAGTTGTGGAATAAACTACAAAAGAAATGGAATTTCCAAACAATCCATGGAAAGTGAATAACAGGATGACTTATGAGCACTAAAGAGAATGATGAAGGACTATGAAAGGAAGTATTGTGAGCACCACATTTCATGAGGATGAAAGTCACTGAGCCTAAATGATCATACCTTTGCACTCAGTCCCATTACAAGCCTTAGAAAGACCTTTTTGATGTTGAGTGAGCTGAAACAAATGTTGATCGGAAAATATGGGCAAACTTATGGGTGAAAGTATGCATCGTGTTCATCTTTGAGAGTGTGAGCATTTCATTTGATTTCGAATCTTTAAATTGCAAACCATTGTGTGTGAATATGGAATCATTCATTGTGCGAGGGCATTTGAACACTTTGGTTGAGCTTGAACTTGAATTTCAAGTAAGTATTGTGAATATGAGATTCTTTGATATTGGTGAGTCACAACTTGAATCTTTGAGTGCACTTTTGATGTTTGCTTAAGTAAATTGAGTCTTGTTGTGTGCATTTATGATTGAGTCTCGTGTAGCACTATTCGAGACACCCTTTTTGAACGACTGAACTTGAGTTTGCTTGAGGGCAAGCAAAAGTTTAAGTTGGGGGTATTGATGAGTCCACAAATTGGACTCATTTAGGGCTATATTTTGATAGAATTAGTGTCCTCAAATGCATATTTTGTCTCAATATTTGATGAAAACCCTTAAGTTTCATGTATTTGGAGTTTGAGGGAAATCATGGACACTACTTAACAAAAAGGAACAAAGGCAGCTGAAAGAACAAAGAAATGAATATCTGGGAATCACCGAACCCGTTTGGTGAGTCGCCAAAATGTCTTATCCTCACCTTTTGTTCCAGTGCACTGAGCCTTGAAGGAAAGGACCAAATCGGTGGTGAAAAGAAGCAGTCGGCGTGTCGCCGAGCAGTTCTACGAAGCAGTACTATGTCACCCAATAATCCAAAACACGACAATGCTGAAGGATAGAGCAAGACAGCAATGAAACCTACCAAAGGGCGGATCGCCAAGTTGATCGGTGATCCCGACTGACGGCGCCGAATGTTCCGCTGCAGCACATATTTTTGAAAACAATAAATACTCGTTGAGAGTTGTAGCTTAATCATCAGATTTTTTAATTTCAGATTTTTAATATAGAATTTTGAGTTCTAACTTTGGAGAGGGTTTTGAAGAACTTAAATACTCAAAGGGTTTTAACTCCAAGAATTTGGACTTGGGTCTTGTGGATTCTTCACTCTTGGCTTGTTTTGATACTTAAATCTTCATACCCATTTGAATTCAAACTCATATTGGTATAAATTTCTATCTCTTTCACATGTAGCTAAAACCCCAATTCTTGGGGTGTGATTTTGTGAATATGGGTTAGATTATCTTTTGGATCTTGCTTGTTGATGATTTATTTGTTGTTTAGATGTGATTTCATTTAGTAGTTGTGGTGGAACTTAATGAAATTGTAGTTACAAATACGATTTCACCTTTGGGTTTTCGGCTTGCTCGGGAGAGAGGTTGTAAAACTAAGACTACTAAATTGATGGTCGGTGGGATTGGGTTGACATGAGGTTCAGCTCGAGAGAGTGAACCCTAGTCCTTCTTCCACACACTCATCTCGAGAGAGTGATTGGGCTAAGGTGGAGGTTGTTCTTCATGCGGCAACTCGGTGTTCGAGAGAAACCGAGTTGATTCGGGGTAAGTTGCTCGAGAGAGAATTTATCCCCACTATAGTCTAGCCTAGTCACAAATATTCAACGAATTTATTATCAAAAGCATATACCCAATAGTTTAATTTATCTCGTATTCTTATCACATCCCAAGAACCCCATCTCCTTGATTAGTACTGTTTGCATTTTTGTTGTTTTTGTTTACTTGTGACAAACCCCCATTGATAATTGAAGCTTGCGTCACCCCTTAGATTTAACTTATTTGTATTCAAAAATGTTTTTACCTATGACTAATTAGAACTAAATTTTATTTTTTTATTAATTCTCAAGCCCACTGCCGTGGGACTCGACACCAATACTTGGTTGGGTTACTTTGCTATTGTACGATCGTAGACACTTGGATTGGAAGTTCTATCTTGATTACGCAAACATCAATAGAATGTGAAGAGATTCTTCTAAAGCTATGTTGATTGTATTGTATCTCTTGAATTGGTAGGCTAAGGCATCATTTTCTTATATTGATGAATGTGATCATGGATGAAGTATCGTGAATTGGTAGGCTAGGGCATCCTCTTCTTGAATAATGAATGTATCTTGACGTAAGTGTCCAAGTGAACATGACTTGGTAGACCTAATGTTGGTAGCCTTTTCATGAATGAGTGAATGAATGTTTTGGTAGACCTGATGTTGGTAGCCTTTCTATAAATGATTAATAGTTAATTTTAGGCTATGTCTTGAAACAGTAGACCTAATGGTGGTGGCCCTTCATGATGAGTCTAGAAATCAATGTGAATGTAAAACCTTGAAACGGTAGACCAAATGGTGGTGGCCCTTCTTGTGTGAAATGATGAACCTAGAAACGGTAGACCTAAATGTGGTGGGTCTTTCTAGGAAGATCAATGAGCTATCCTTAATATACCTTGAATCGGTAGACCTAATAGTGGTGACCTTTCATGTGTATGTTCTTTGGGTTGGTAGGCCTAATGTTGGTGGCCCTCTCAAGTACAATGTTGTAATGTGATTGAGATACTCTATAGGAATGTAGGCTAAGCACCGAGTGGATATGGTGATATGGAAACTCTCCCAACGTTAGGCTAGGGTTCCAATGAACATCTTTCTATCCCATAACTATGTTCCCACATAGGATATTAGCCAGTCGATTCAATTCAATACAAGCTAATATTACCGGTCTTCCTTAGGCAAGTTGACCACTTTCTACAGTGTGGGGTTACATGACACCGGATTCCATGTCTAGCTTGCATGGTCTATGTCAGTTAAACGCTTATTCAGATCATGTGAGATGTGCACTATGGTTTCTTGAGAAGTTCTATGAAGTGTGGTTGGTAGTATGGGATGCAATCCTTGCATTGCATGAATAGGCTTTGAGAATGTCATAGTGAGTTCTCTAAGTCTTAATGACTAATGTATGAAAGTCCTCTAAATGATGTTATTGAAGAATGTTGACTCTTAAATACTTATATGCTTAAATATAACAATGCATGTTGTACTTGGATTGTACTATGAGTTACTTCCTTGTCACGACTTATTGTATATGAATGTGCCTTGTCTAGGGTTACTTCAAAGGAGTACTTAGTGTGTGTAGTAGTATGGTATGCTACTTCTACATTGCACAAGTATGACTTAGAGTTGTCTTAGATGTTGGTCTTAATGTGATGATGTGACTCATGTAATGTTTATGTCTCTTAAATGCTTTATTGTGGAAAGGTAGAACGGATGAATGGTAAGTTCACATTTGGTGACCTTAAGGTAGTACCTTAGTGTGGGTGGTGGTATGGGACGCTATCCATACATTACACAAGGTATATCTTGAGGGTTACTTGAGGTGGAGGCTCAAGGTGAATGTAAAGGTTTATATGTGATTTTGACCAAATGTGAAAATGTGACTTGTATGTTGGTTATGACTTATATTATGCCTCTTCTATCAATGTTCATGAAGTTTTACTAAAATGGCATAAAAACATGACTTTTAAACAAAATGTCCTTTTTAAGCATGTTTTTGCATGGTCATCATACTTAGTACATTTTTGTGTGCTAACCCATATTTCTCTTATTTTTACTACAAGTGTAGATTCCAGCAAGTGATTGCATTCTCTCTAGTGGATCTTGGATTAGAGTTCTCCAAGAAATATTTTGGTATGTCCTCATAGATCGAGGGCAAGGACTTTTATTGTTTCTAGTTCTTTCATATTTTTAGACTATTGTTAAGACTTCGATTTTAAATGGCCATGACCCTGTCTTGTTAAAGTTTTGTCTAAGATGGCCATGTGAGACTTTAGTATTCCACTGCTTTATAAATAAGTTTTGATTGTTGGATTTAAATATGTTTTAAATTCCACACTATTTCTTTATATATCGAATCTTATGAATGCTAAGAGGCTTGTATTAGACCCCTTCGGGGTCAAGTACGCCGTGTCACATCCGGGGTCTTGACTCGGGTTGTGACATGTTTTAAAGATTTATTTTATACTGCATTTATTTACATTGCTTTATATTGAAATCAGTTCAGTTCAGTTGAGCCAAGTAAGTTCTTCAGTTCCTTTCAAGCTTATGTCTGGTTTTAGATATCCCCTCGCATGCTCGTACATTCAATGTACTGATGCCAGTTGGCTTGCATCTTATTATGATGTAGATACAGGTAACCAAGATCAACATCCAGCGCTTCGTTGATCCAGTTGAGCATTCAAAGTCTTGTGGTGAGCCTCCTTGCTTTTTGGAGGATCCGTATTTATATTGCTTTAATAGTTTTCAGTTGTTAGGATGATCGGGGGTCTTGTCCCGAATTCCATCTCAGTTATTAGAGGCTTCATAGATATGCAGTTGGTTAGTTCATTTGTCTTTACCTTGTTATTTGTTTATGTTCAGATTTGAGTTGCCACTTTGGCTAAGTTAAATGTTTATTTCTAAAACATTATGAGTTTAGTTTGAGACAGTTGAGTTATCTTGCATTTGAGTTCTTTTCTAAATGCTTAAAGTCTTCCGCTAACTGAGTAAGCCGGGCCAAGGGTTCGCTTGGGGCCAACAATGGTTCTCGAGTGCTAGTCCCTCCCAGGGTATAGGCTCGGTGCGTGACAAACTGGGTATTAGTGGATAGAGTTCACGATTCCTAGGGAGTCTATGAAGCCGTGTATGTAGAGTACTAGTGATCGGTGTGAAGCGCGCCACATCTATAATTAGGAGGCTGCAACATTTAGGAACTATCTCATTTCTTTCATACTCATACCGTGCAATAGTGTTCAGCTCTATACAGTTTTTTCCAACTCGTGCTTACGCGTAACCAATTGTTAGCTGGGATATGTTTGAGAATGCCTTTGTGGGACGCTTCTTTCCCCATGAGCTAAGAGAAGCAAAGGTAAGAGAATTCCTCACTCTTAAGCAAGAATCTATGAGTGTTCATGAGTACCGTGAAGTTTACCTAACTTTCCCTTTATGCTCCGGAGATGGTTGTGGATATGAGGAGTAGGATGAGTCTGTTTGTTGCGGGGTTGTCTCGTCTGTCAAGTAAGGAAGGTAAGGCAGCCATGCTAATAGGTGAAATGGACATAGCAAGGCTGATGATCCATGTGCAACAAGTTGAGGAGGACAAGTTGAGGGATAGAAAAGAGTTTAAGAATAAGAAGGCTAAGACATCAGGTAATGAGTCTGGGCAGAAAAAGAGTAATGTGAACCGATCTTGTTCCCAACATAAGCAAAAACGAACCTACTCCATCATCTGCTAGTGCACCTGCACCAAGGAACAAATGTGAGTACAATAGTCAGCATTCAAAACATTTCAGAGCTAGACCCGCCCAAATCTCAGGGTAGTGTGGGACAAGGATGTTACT
Source organism: Solanum chiquidenum (assembly GCA_029582725.1). NCBI lineage: Eukaryota > Viridiplantae > Streptophyta > Magnoliopsida > Solanales > Solanaceae > Solanum > Solanum chiquidenum. Next base: position 8,124 of record JAJOOS010014231.1, on the reverse strand, counting down.
GGGCTCTTGCATGTGCTAAATGTGGTAGAACCCACCCTGGTAAATATCGCGATGGTTCCATAGGTTGTTTCAAGTGTGGACAAGAGGGTCACTTTATGAAATAGTGCCATAAGACTTGTCAAGGTAATGGGGGCAATATAGCCCAATTTTCTTCAATTGCTCCACTAGACAGGGTTGCATCTAGAGGAGCTACTTCAGGGGCAGGCAGATGAGGAAACAACCTATATGCTATTGTTAGTCTCCAAGAGAAAGAGGACTCGCTAGATGTTGTCACTGGTATGATCTAAGTCTTTAACTTTAATGTTTATGTTGTGATAGACCCAGGAGCAAGTTTATCCTTTGTAACTCCGTATGTTGCGATAAATTTTGATGTTCTTCCTGAGCAACTTAGTGAACCCTTCAGTGTTTATACACTTGTTAGTGAGTCTATTCTAGCAGAGAGAGTCTATCGTGATTGTACCATTTTTGTCAATCACAAAAGCACCATGGATGATCTAGTTGAGTTAGACCGGTAAGGTTTTAATGAGCCTTGGTAATGTTTGAGTTATTTGAAAGGAGTAGTATTTGAGGTTTTAGAAAAAGGGGGCTTACTCCTAAGTGGGAGATCATGTGCTTGGATAGCAATTTTGATTGAGAGTCCCGATATCCTCATCCTTTCCTTCTACTCCTATTCTAGCTTGAGACCAAGAGTTCATTTATGGGCTTGTTTTATGTGTAGGAGTCATGAGTGTATTAGAAATTTCCATGATCTCCTTATGTTAGGCATGTTTTTGAAAGATTCTCATTTTGTATAAAATGGATATTTCATGAATTACATGTTCCTCATGTTGTTGTGCATTTAGTATGGTGATGGCATGTTTAACCTCATGAGATGATGTGACGAACATGCCTTGTTAAGTTATTGATGAAATGGAACGTTTGGGGTTGGGGACGGTTATTATTGAGTTATTAAAGTATTTTAAGAGTTTTAAAAGTATTAAACTCTCTTATAGAATTCATTATTTTAAAACACTCAAATTAGAAACCCACCTCTCCAAATATTCTCTCTCTAGAAACTCCATTGAAGAGCAAGGTCAAGGTCAAGTCTAGGGGTAAAGGAGTAGCCTTTATCAATAAAGTTTTGTGGAATTCTTCCCTAGAATGTATGGTAGTTTTCATCCTTGATTAAGTTTCATTCAGGGAGCCCCTTCAGAGATGATTTCAAGTTTCCAAAATCCCCCAAAAATCTAAGGTTTTCAATCTATGCATGGTTTCAATTTCAAAACATTTTGAAAGGTTTATATATGATGATTTAAGATGGAATTGATGAATTAATGATGAATTAAGATGGAATTCCTCTATTTTTCCCCCAAAATTCTAAATTGGAAGTTTGTGATTTGGTGTGATTGATCATGAATGTATGTTGAATTGTTTATGCTTATATTTAATTAGTATTTGAATCGTGTTAATTCCCTTATATAATGTAGTATTATAGATGTTTGGGTTGATGTTGATTCATAGCCTTGAAGGGCAATTTCATTAAGGATTATGTATGATTACGATGTGAAGTATATGTATGTGATCTCTATGAAAGTGTTATGATCATGTTTAGAATGAAATTGTGTTATTATTGAAAGGCTATTTCTAAATTTAACACCTATGAATGATGATGATAGAATGTGAAGGGTTTCTTCAATGTAAAATTGTATCTTAAATTGGTAGGCTTAGGCATCCTCTTCTTGTATAAATGAAAGTAATGTGGTTATGACTATAATGCAATGGTGGTGGTGTTGAAAGATTATTCTCACATACACACACACTCATAAATGAAGAATGAATGAAGTTTCTAAGATTATGTTAATGATGATGTGTTGATTGAAAGGCTCTTCTTAATTATACACTAATGAATGAGAATGACGTGTTGTGAAAGGATTTTCTCACAATATGGGGATTCTAAATTGAAAGGCTATTCTCATCTTTGAATTTATGAGCTATCCAATGAATAAATGTTGGGTTGAGATGAATTGTCATCTATGATTTGAGGTGGAGTAGCTAGTAACAATCTATATATCCCATTTTAATTAATGTTGGGTTTGATGTGGATACTCATCTGTGAGTTGAGGTGGAGTATCTAGTAACAATCTCTTATTCCATAATAATGAACTAAAGTAATAAATGTTAAGTACTCCATGGTGAAAAATGCTAAGCACCGAGTGGATATGGATTGAGATGAATGCTCAACCGTGAGTTGAGGTGGGGTATCTAGTAACAATCTCTTGAGATGGATGCTCAACCGTGAGTTGAGGTGGGGAATCTAGCAGCAATCTCTGTATCCCATAACTATGTGCCCACACATGTTTATAGCTAGTGGATCCACCTAAGCTAAATTTTAATGGTCCTACCTTAGGAAAGTAGGAATCCCTTATTCGGTGAGGGTGACACCGGGATTCCATAAATTGTTCACATGGTCTATGTCGGTTAAGGCTTACCCCCCCAAAGAATGACTATAGCTTCTCAAGAATGCACTACTTAGTATGGGTGGTAGTATGGGATGCCATCTATGCATTGCACAAGTAGGATTTGAGAGTAGTCATGGTGTGCCCCTTTATGTTATAATGTTAAATGAAACGAATGTGTTCTTAATGAAGCTAATGAAGAATGTTGACTTATATGCTTAATGAGATGATGTATGCCGTGCGTGGATTGTATTATGAGTTACTTCATTGTCATGACGTATGAAATATCTATGTTCCTTATGTATGAGTATTCTCTAAAGGTGAAAAGGAAGAATGGTAAGTTCACTTTTGGTGGCCTTAATGTGGTACTTAGTGTGGATGGTGGTATGGGACGCTATTCATACATTGCACAAAGTATAGCTTGGGGTTACTTTAGGTGAAAGCTTAATGTGATGAAATGGATTATATGTTTATTATGTTCTAATGTGATGAAATGGTTTATATGTTGAATGTGATTGTATCTTATGCCTTTAATGCAAAAGTTCATGAAGTTTTATCAAATTGGCATAATGCATGGTTTTCAAACCAAATGTCCGTTTTAAAGCATGATTTTTGCATGGCTATCATACTTAGTACATTAAATGTGTTAACCCATATTTCTTCATTTTCTACCAAAGTGTAGGGTTTTGGAGATTTTGTGTTCTATATTTGGAATATAGGTTTCTAAGGAGCTTGGAGTTGAAGATTTGGTAAGTCATCATAGTTAGAGGATAAACCCACTATTTCCATTTATGTCTTTTACTTTATGTTTAGAGCTTTTGTATGGGTTGTGTCCTAAAGTTTTATGTCTTATGGTTCTAGATGGTTTGAGACAAAGTATAGAAAGACTTTCACTTGCTTTTATGTAAAATGACTTCGATTGTAAAGAAAAAGATTTAAATTCCTCACTATTTTCCTATGCTCTTATGTTCATGAATGCTATGAGGATTGTATGAGACTTTTCAAAGTCTTGTACGTCGTGTCACTTCTTGGGTGTAGGCTCGGGTCGTGGCAAAAATGATATCAGAGCACACTATTTTGGGATGGTTTAGAATGTCTCAAACCACGTATTGTTCATAGTGTGAAGCACACCACATTTATGAATATGAGGCTATTGGATGTTAGGAAATTCTCACTTCTTCATTTTTCTAGTCGTGCCGTAGAGTTTAACTCTATAATGTCTCTCTCCTATTCCTTATCCGATTGTATTTAGGATATGACCACTTGAAAGGCTTATGCTAGAAGGAGTGAAAGAGAAATGTTTGTTGTGATGCCAATTATGGCTATGTGACTTGTTAGATTTGAGGTGATAGATTGCGATGTTGTCTTTAGTATAAATGAGTTGAATTATGGTTATGTTTAGTTGAGGGTAGAACCCGACTTAGTCATGATGAGTTTTGAGGTATGTTGATAGATTTGATAAAAAGTGTGTTATAGTAATGCCTAGATGTGTGGAGTGAGTAGACTACTCTAAGAGGGGTAGAAGTGTAATTTATCATGATTTAAAATCATCTTGTGTGATGAGTGTGAAAGTTTAGTGTGGTAACTTGCTCTGACCTTAAAATTGAAAGAAGTGATGTTTAACGGAGTTTGTATAAGCTTACTCCCAAGAGGGAGATAATGTTCTTAGATACCAAGGTCATTGAGTATCCTTGGTGCTCATTATTGAGGTTGACTTGAATTTTTACCTTGAGTGGTGTTGGTAAGGTTTTTTATGAGTAAGACTTGCTTAATGAGGACCTCCCTAGTTTAGAGGTACCGATGGGGATTTTAGACCGTCAAGCTAGGAAATAGAAGGGTAAAGAAGTTCATTCCATGAGAATGTGGATAAGTTCCTTATAGTTATGATGTTGCATTGAGGTTCCTATGTTATTTTCATGTTAGCCCTAGTATGAGTTTACTCCTAAGGCGGATATGGTATGTTAGATAGTAAGGTTGTTGAGAGTTCCGATATCCTTATCTCTTTCTTCTATTCCTATTCAAGCTTGAGACAAAGAGTTCCTTTTTGGCTAGTTTCATGTTTTGGAGTCGTGTGTGATTGTGTGGTTCCATGGTCTCCTTATGATATTCATGTTCATGATGAATTTATGTTTAATGAGAAAATGAGTTTTATGATTTATATGTTCCTCATGTTGATGTGCATTTAGTATGACTTGCCAATATGCTTCATGAGGTGAATTGTTGAACATGCCTAAATGTGCTTTTAAGAGAAATTGCATAATGTGCCTAATGATGTAATGATGAGCATGATTTGAGTTGGAGAAGGTAATTCCTCTAATGAAATGAGAAATGTTGAAGTTTTAATGCATAATGAGTTTGTAGATGTAGTTTCTACTTCCTTGTGTTGCATTGAGCTAATTGATGTGGAGTTGATGTTTCCTCCTAGTTTTGAGCATTGTTATGATAATGCATGCATGTTGGGCTGCTATTCTTGAGTCGTTATCCCTTAATGTGTCTGTCTTTCGAGGACGAATGTTCCTAAGGGGGAGATAATGTAATGACCCGGAAAATTAGTAAGTGAAACTAGAGCCTAACGAGTTTGTTGTGGGGATAGAAGTTGTAGAATGTCTTTCCGAGCTTAGATTTAGGGCTTCCGGGGTTAATGTCAAGGTACGACTCCCCAAGGACCAACCTATGGGTCCTTGAGGAGGACCCTAAAGCCTAACCCCCAAGATCCCAAGAAACCAAAAAGCTGCCAAATTCATAGTGACTCACGGATGGGACCTATGTCCCGTAGGTCCATCCATGCGATGTGGATGTCCACCGTGGGTCAAGGTCCCAAAAGTCAAGCCATAGAACCAAACCATGGACAACCAGTATGGATCGTGGACCCACCTAACTTCTGTGGGTGGGGGTTCATAGGTCATTGATGAATCCACAATTTGGACTCTTTTAGGGCTTTATTTTGCTAAATTTAGTGTCCTCGAATACATATTTTGTCTCAATAACTAATATAAATCCTTGAGTTTAAGGTATTTGGATTTAGAGACAAAACATGGACACTATTGGGAAAAAAGGAACAGGTAGTTGAAAGAAAGAAGAAAAGATGTCCTGAGGATCTCCTAAACCATGGCGAGTCGTTGAATGGCCATAGTCTCGCCTAATGTTCCAGTGTACCAAGATCTGAAGGAGAAAATTGAGTCTGAAAGGAGCAGTCGGCGAACAGTTTTCCGATGCAGTGCTATATCGGCCAAAGTTACAGAACTTGAATTTTGTGAAGGCCAATGCAGAAAGGCGATGAACCAGACAAAAGGGCGGATCGCCGAGTGGACCGGCGATCCCGAATAACTGCGCCAAGTGGACCTTCACGACACACTTTTTGACAACTATAAATATTTGTTTGAATTTTTAGTTTAGCAGGCAATCAGTTTATGAAATTTTAGAATTACTCAGTTTTAGAACTTAGTTTTTGGAGACAATTTTCCTTAGCTTTGGAGATTTTGAAGGTTCCCATTTCAAGGAAATTGAAAGTGGGTATTGAAAATTCTTTATCTTAGACGTGTGTAAAGACCATATCAATAGTACCCACTTGATGGAAACACTTTTCGGTATCTATTTCTATCTCTTTACTATGTCTAGCTAAAACCCCAATTCTTGGGGTGTGATTATGTGAATATGGGTTGAATTTACTACTGGGTATTGCTAATTGATAGTGCATTTGCTGTTTAAAGGTGATTTCGTTAAGTTGTTGTGTTTGAATTTAATGGGGTTGTAGTTGCAAATACAATTTTAACTTTGTGTTTTTGGCTTGCTCGAGAGAGAGGTTTTAAAATCAAAACTACTGAATCGATGGTCTGTGGTTATTGGGTTGTCGTGGGTTCAGCTCAAGAGAGTGAATCCTAAACCCCCTCCCACACATTCAACTCGAGAGAGTGAATAGTCTGAGGCAAAGGTTGTACTTCATTGCCTCTTATTGGTGTTTCGAGAGAAACCAATTTGATTCGGGGTAAATTGTTCGAGAGAAAGTTTACCCCCACTATAGTCTAGCTTAGTTACCAATTTACAGTGAGTTACTATCAATAGAAATTACCCGATTGCTTACTTTAGCCCATAATCCTATCACATCCCAATAATCCCGTCTCTATATTTGTATATTCGTTTTTAGTTGTCGTTTTAGTTACTAGTTGACTACAAAACCTCCCTTTAATACTTGACACTTGTGTCACCCTTTACTTTATCATTTTTTCTTCGTAAATGTTTATAGCTATAATTGACTTGAACATATTTATGCCTTTCTATTGATTCTCAATTACAAACCGCTCCCTTGGGACTCGACCCCACCTCACTAGTTGCGTTATATTAATACTCACGATCCTTGGCACTTGATGAGTCCACAAATTGGACTCATTTAGGGCTATATTTTGATAGAATAAGTGTTCTCAAATGCTTATTTTATCTCAATATCTGATGAAAACCCTTAAGTTTCAGGTATTTGGAGTTTAAGGGAAAGCATGGACACTACTTAGCAAAAAGGAACAAAGGAAGCTGAAAAGAACGAAGAAATGAAGATCTGCGGATCGCCGAACCCAGTGTGCTGAGCCCTGAAGAAAATGATCAAATCAGCGGTGAAAAGGAGTAGTCGGCGTGTCGCCGAGCAGTTCCACGAAGCAGTACTATGTCGCCCAATGATCCAAAACACTACGATGCTAAAGGCTAACGCAGGACGGTGATGAACGACACCAAAAGGCGAATCGCCGAGTTGATCGGCGATTCTGACTAATGTTGCCGAGTGATCCGCTGTAGCACATATTTTTGAAAACTATAAATACTCGTTGAGAGTTGTAGCTTAGTATCAAATTTTTAATATAGAATTTTTAACTTCTATTTTGAGTTCTAAGTTTGGAGAGGGTTTTGAAGAACTTGAAGGTTCAAAGGGTTTCAACTCCAAGATTTTGGATTTGGGTCTTGTGGATTCTTCACTCTTTACTTGTTTTGAGACTTAAATCTTCATACCCATTTGAATACAAACTCATTTTGGTATAAATTTCTATCTCTTTAGCATGTCTAGCTAAAACCCCAATTCTTGGGGTGTGATTTTGCGAATATGGGTTACATTATCTGATGGGTCTTGCTTGTTGGTGGTTTATTTGTTGTTTTTATGTGGTTTCGTTTAGTAGTTGTGGTGGAACTTAATGAAATTGTAGTTGTAAATATGATTTCACCTTTGTGTTTTCATCTTGCTCGAAAGAGAGGTCGTAAAACTAAGACTACTAAATTGATGGCCGGTGTGAGTGGGTCGACATGAGGTTCAACTCGAGAGAGTGAACCCTAGTCTCATTCCCACACACTCAGCTCGAGAGAGTGAGTGGGCTAAGGCAGAGGATATTTTTCATGCGGCAAGAGGGTGTCCGAGAGGAACCCATTTGATTCGGAGTAAGTTGCTCCAGAGAGAATTTACCCCCACTATAGTCTATCCTAGTCACAAATATTCAATGAATTTACTACCAAAAGCATGTACCCAATGATTTGGTCTATCCCATATTCCTATCACATTCCAAGAATCCCATCTCCATATTAGTACTCTTTGCATTTTTTGCTGATTTTTCTTACTTGTTACGGGGGGGGGGGGGGGGGGGGGGGGGGGGGGGGGGGGGGGGGGGGGGGGGGGGGGGGGGGGGGGGGGGGGGGGGGGGGGGGGGGGGGGGGGGGG
>JAJOOS010014229.1:0-22000 GCA_029582725.1 Solanum chiquidenum | reverse complement strand
GCCGATCCCAATTTGTGTAATTATGAGGACCGCATCCCAGGGGTTAAAATGCCTAGCATGGGTCATCCTCTTATACCACTGATCAGCTGGTCATTCGTATCACATGCCTTATAAAGATCATAACACACAGAGGTAAAGACAAGAATGTAACATACATGATCCCACAAGAATTAACAAAGGTGGTCTTCTGTTCTGATTTATGCACACATGTATTAATACTTAGTTTCATTCGAACTCTTATTTTATAATAGCCTTACATATTCAGTACATTTTCTCGTACTGACATCCCTCGCGGGGGACGCTGCATTTCATGCTGCAGGCACAAGTACTTCAGCTAGTAGACCTCCTTGGTAGGAGCACACGACACTCAGCTACGTTTGGTGAGCTCCAGATTGATTCGGAGCTTTACTGAGTCCTTGGTAGATTCATTTTGGTATCGTATCGTATCGTAGTTAAGAGTAAGGTGGGGTCTGTCCCGACCTACTCTTAAGTTTTTTTTAATTATCTTTTAGAGGCTTTGTAGACTTATGTATATGGTTCAGTTGTGGCCTCATCGGTCAAGTCTTGTATATAGGTTTTGGGTCTACTTATGTTGGTTTGTATCGTTGCATCCTATGTGAACTTGTCACAAGATTGTCATAGTTATATGCATAGTAAACACAGGTTACATGTTGGTTCTCTCGGGCCTTTAGGGCGTCGGGTGCCTGTCCGTCTTAATGAGATTTGAGGCGTGACAAGAACCATCTCTTAGGTAACCCTAAGTTATACTTGTGCAATGTATGAATGGCATCCCATAATACCACTCATACTAAGTACCACTTTGAGGCCACCCCAAACATACTTACCATTCTTCATTCTCATCTTTAGTTAATACTCATAGACAAGGAACATTCACATTTAATAAGTCGTGACAAGGAAAGCAACTCATATCAACAATCCAAGTTAGGCATTCATCATTACATTTAGCCTTCATGTCAACATTCTCAATATCATCATTATAAGCACATTCATTTCATTAGACATATAACTTTTGAGGAACACACCATAGCCACTCTCAAAGTCTACTCGTGCAATGCATGGATGAAGTCCCATACCCCATCCACACTTCATAGAACCTCTTGTGTAACCATAGTACATAACTCGCATGATGGGAATAAGCTTTAATCGACATAGACCATGTGAGAAAATCATGGAATCCGGTGTCTATCCCACACCGTAAAGGGTTGGTCTACTTGCCTAAGTTAGGACCGATAACATTTTAGCTTAGGTGAATCCACTAGCTAATAACCTATGCGGGCACATAGTTATGGGATAAGGAGGTAACAACTAGAAACCCGGCCTAACATGGGGAGAGCTTCCAACTCATAATATCCGCTCGGTGCTAAGCATTAAATTCCCATAGAGTAGTTAATTCTCTTTCTAACATTTTTACACATGAGAGGGATGTCATTGGCCTACCGACCCAAGGTACATTATTACACACATGAAAGGGTGTCATTGGCCTACCGATTCAAGGTACAACATTAGAATAGCTCATTGAATCCTCATGAAAGGGATAGCATTTGGTCTACTGATTCAAGGTTCATCATTACACACATGAAAGGGTGCCATTAGCTTACCGATTCAAGGTACATTATCACACACAAGGGTGCCATTAACCTACTGATTCATTTAGGTGAGGAAAGCCTTAAACATCATGTCATCATCATTCACAAGTGTATAATTGAAAATAACCTTTCAATCAACACAATAATTACATTATAGTCATGGTCACATTACTTTCCAACAACTCATAAAGCATGTACATAAACATCATAATCATGATTCATCAACCCATCTAGGGTTACTACATTAGACATTGAAGTAACGTTTCGAGCACACCTCATTCAATTCTAGGTGTTCAACGATCGTACGTCAGTATATAACCCCACTAAATGAGTTGGGGTCGAATCCCAGAGGGAGCGGTACGTGTTTGAGAATCAATTAGGAAGTATGAATATGGTCAAATCAGTCATAGGAATATATATTATCGATAAAAACATCATTCAAATCAGGGGGTGACACGAATGTCAAATAAATGGGTTTTTGGTTTTAATTATCAACTACAACAGAAGCAAACAATACGAAATAACAATAATGAGACGGGTTCTTGGGATGTGATTCGATTATAGGCTAATATAGACAAATGGGTAATTGCAACTATTAGAAAATAGCTAGATATTAGTGAGTAAGCTAGGATATAGAGGATGTAAACTTTCTCTCAAACAATTTACCTCGAATCAAGTTGATTTCTCTCGAACATCAACAAGCATGCAAAATAAGGACAGCTCACACCTTAGTCCATTCACTCTCTTGAGATGAATATGTGGAATTAGGTTTAGGATTCACTCTCTCGAGCTGAATCCATGTCAACCCGATACCCACTGACCATCAATCAAAAAACTTAGTTTTACAACCTCTCTCTCGAGCAAGCCAATAACACAAGGTTAGAACTGCATTTGCAACTACAATTCTTAAATTAAACCACAATTAATGATTGAACTCACTTTTAAATAACATTTAAACTAACAATTAGCAATACTCATTGATGAGTCCACAATTTGGACTCATTTAGGGCTTTATTTTGATCAATTTAGTGTCCTCAAATGCATATTTTGTCTCAATAACTGATGTAAATCCTTAAGTTTTATTTGAGTTGAGAGGCAAAGCATGGACGCTATCAAGCAAAAAAAGAACAAGGAGGCATAAAGAACGAATAAATGAAGGCCTGAGGATCGCCTAATGCATTAGGCGAGTCGTCGAATATCCATAACCTCGCCCAAAGTTCCAATGTGCTGAGCCCTGAAGGAAAAGATCAAGTTGGCAATGAAAGGGAGCAGTCAGCACGTCGCTGAACAGTTCCACGAAGCAACACCATATCGCCCAATAATTCAAAACGCGAAGATGCTGAAGGCAAAAGCTGAAAGGCGATGAACCAGACCAAAGGGTGGATCACCGAGTGCATCAGAAATCCCGACTAACTACGTCGAGTGGTCCTTCGCAGCACAAATTTTCGAAAACTATAAATACCCATTTAAATATGTAGCTTAGTATGAAGTTGTAGCGAATTATTACTAATTTTTAGAATATTTCAATTTGAGTTCTTAGAGTTTTTGGGAGACATTGTTCTTGAGCTTTGAAGATTTGAAGGTTTACAATTCCAAGAAATTGGAAGTGGGTCTTGAAGAATCTTCATCCTTAATGTGTTTAAAGACATTTTCTATCGTACCCATTTGATGGAAACACTTTTTGGTATCAATTTCTATCTCTTTTTCATGTCTTGCTAAAACCCCAATTCCTGGGGTGTGATTATGTGAATATGGGTTAAATTTACTGTTGAGTATTGCTCATTGTCAGTCTATTTACTATTTAAATTTGATTTAGTTTAGCAGTTGTGTTTGAACTTAATGGAATCGTAGTTGCAAATATGATATCATCTTAGTATTTTTGGCTTGCTCGAGAGAGGTTTTAAAACCAAAACTACTAAATTGATAGCCTGTGGTTATTGGGTCGTCATGGGTTCAACTCGACAGAGTGAATCCTAGACCTTCTCCCACACATTCAGCTCGAGAGAGTGAATGGGCTAAGGCAAAGATTGTGCTTAATTGCTGCAACTCGGTGTTAGAGAGAAACCGAGTTGATTTGGGGTAAGTTGTTCGAGAGAAAATTTACCCCCACTAAAGTCTAGCTTAGTTACAAATGTTCAACAATTTACTATCAATAGCATTTACCCGGTTGTTTATTTTATCCCATATTCCTATCACATCCCAAGAATCCCGTCTCCCTAATTCACATCTTTATATTATTGCTATTTTTGTTTATTAGTTGAATACAAAACCCCCCATTGATAATTGACATTCGTGTCACTTTTTGATTTAATATGTTTGGTTTCGTTAATATTTATAGTTATGATTGATTAGAATATAGTTTTACTTTTCTATTTAATTCTCGATTACTAACTGCTCCCTTGGGACTCGACCCCAACCCATTCGGTTGGGTTATATTACTACACGCGATCATTGACACTTGAATTGGAAGTTGTGTCTTTGATTATGTCAAACATCAAAATGGCGCTGCTGCCGGGGAGTGGTGTTAATTGAAATTTTTTAGTTAAGTTGGATTTTGTTCTTGTTAGTTGTAGTTCTACTTAATTTTTTAGTTTTAGTTTTTGTGTCACTATTTTGTGCAGGAAATTGGAACATGTCTGGTAGCAATGGTGACCAAATGGACCTCTCTCTTTTGAGGATGATGTCTCCTAGGGATAACATCCTAAGTTATAGACAATTGGAGGGAGAGTCCATCCATGAGTTGTGGTTGAGATTTAAGACACTCTTCCTGCAGTGCCCAGCTCATGGAATCTCAAAAAATGTGCTATTGGACTGCATCTACAAAAGTCTTTGCCTGGAAAACAAAAGAATGGCTGACCAAATATTTCTAGGGGGTCTCTCACGACTACCCTATGCAATGGCAACCCAGCTTCTTGATCACATGGCCATGACCAACAAGGAGATTGAGAAAGACCATATTTTGGCAACACTGTTGACTCATCTTGATCTAGTGGCCAAGAAGATCATAGAATTGGAGGCACCGGATAAAAGGAAAGTCCGGTATATTTCACCTCATGAGCGTATAAAGCCCAATTGCTAGCGAGGGTGGACAAATAGAGGAGATACTCTCAATTATTCTCCACAAAGTCGAAAGTCACGACAAGATGTTTAATGAGATAAAAGAGAATGTCTTACTGTTGAATGAGACAACTGCTTCCCAATTCCTATCTGTTCAGCGACTGGAGACCCAAATGGGCCATGTATTATCTCGTCTCTACCTCCACAAATCAAAATTAAGTGGGGAAGTCGTGCCACGACGTTAAATAAGGCGCTTCTTGGGAGGCAACCCAAGGTTTTATCGCTTTAAAATTGTTATTTTAGAATAACGGTGTATTGATTTTGCAGGATAAAGTGTGGAGAGAGTTTGGAAATTACAGGTTGGCGAGCTAAAAGGTCCAGTTGATGCATCGCCGAATAGGTCACCGTGCCCGACCTAATCCACTGTTTGACTCAAGACATCTTCAAAATGGAGTTTGTAAAGCTCGGTGAGCCCATGTAATTATTGCCAAATCGCCGACCAGGTCGGCGATCCCGACGTAAACCGCCGTTTGGACCCCCACATTAACTGGAGGGCCTGTAAAACTTGGTGAGGTAAGTGAACACTCGGTGTGTCGCTGAGTGGGTGGGTGAGCGCGACTAATGTTGCCGAATGGGCGTGAACTGGATGGTTTTTCAGGCCAAAGATTTAAAAGTTTCAAATTCATTCAATTTCCCTCACTTTTTATCTTCCCAAACTCACACCCGCACTCTAGTTTCAATTTTTCTTGCATTTTAGAGTATTTTAGTCGTTGATTGGTGCTCGGATTGTAGATTACTTTGCCGCCTAGCATTTCAATCTTCATTAATTAGCATCAAAGATTGGTTTTCCAAACCACGAGATTATTTTATCAAAATTGTACTCATTTCCAATAATCCTATCGTGTTGTCGTGTGCTGGGCCTCTATGATAGAATTAGTATGTTTGAATGCCTGATTTAATGTGATAATATTGCTCGTAATGTTTTGATTGTTGAAATCCCGTAGGCTTGTGCTTAAAATGAAGTAAATTTCGTGGGTATTATGCTTGGGTGTTATGGGTCTAAGTTTAATTTAACTAGTGCATGCTTTGATTTTGTTTTCAAGGGTTGCGGGGTTAAATTCGAGAAGTTGGGTTGAAAATAGACACATTGGGCCATTTGGCGAGCTGGGTCGAGCTCACCGAACCACTCGGCGGTTCGCCTAATGTCCCCATCTCGCCTTTGATTTCATGCTAAATATGTTGTTGGAATCTGTAACTTTCAGCGAGAAGCCTGAGGTCGCCGAAGGAATTTGGTGACTCACTAAAAGTCTTCCTGATCTCCCTTGTCTACACCCCTGAACCTTGTTTACACTGTAACTTTCGGCGGGATAACCCAGTTCGCCGAAGAAATTTGGTGAACCACCAACTGTTTCGGCGAGTCTATCTGCGCCTAATTCTCTGTGTGTTCATTTGGATATTTCCTAACTTCTCCTCGAGGTTTTATAGACATGACTAGATCAAAAGCATCTGAAAGAATAATACCAGAGCAAGAGAAGGCTAAGGGGATTACGATAAATGAGGACACATCTATATCAAAAGGCAAAGCTACGAAACTTCCCACAACGGGTGGGAAAGGCAAGGGCAAGAAGTCCACTATCAGAGACCCTAATGTTCCTTCATGGGCCCGGGGATTTTGTGCAGCTGTGCATGTCTTTCTGGAGGACTGACACGTGACAGCCCTTAGTGGATCTGGCATTGCCGTTCCTCCGAAGGTGATCCCAAGCACTGACGCTCAGACTCAGAGTGATGCATCGGGCACTGATGCCCAAACGGATGGAGCAATTCTGTAGATAAGACCCTCTCTTTACCTCCATCTCTTCCTTACTTTATTTCGACTTATGGATGTTTTTATTTGCATTTTAGGACAAATGTTGTTATTTGTGGTGGGGTGAGGCCCATCTTTTGTGACTCCGTTTTGTTTATATATTTGGGTTGAAATTTTTAATTGTGTTGACACTGTTTTTGCGGATGGTTTGAGCTTGTGGCTCCTTGCTTTTAATTGTAAATTATTTTTGACCCTTTCAAAAAAAATTTGCCACCTCTTGTATGTGTTGAATGTTCCTGTTCTCTTGAAAATTTGAGTACCAGTTTTGATCAATACCGATGACTCAAATAGTGCTCATAATCGAACATAAATGAATGCGCGGCTACAACGAGGCCAATTGAAGTTGCATAGACAATATGTGAACTCTTTGCATCTTGTTGTGACTAGCCAATTATCAAATCGAGTCTCTTGTAACGAACATTGCGCACTAGCGAAATTGTGGAGTCTTGTTTGACTTTGGTGTGAATGCCTTGTGTGATGAGCTTACCGTGAACCATGTATGATGACACCTAGAATTTACCCTGTTGGTCCGTTTGACTAAGTGATGCAATTTCTTGAGATGATCTTAGGCAACCTTAAAGAGTGGTGAACCAATTTGAAAGTATACCTCTTTTACGGCTTACCTTGTGAGTGTGTGAACCTCTTTTGAGCACCCTTTGAGCCCAAACCTTTTCTTGGAAGGAACTTGATAACATTGCTACCTTTTATTAACCCATTACCCATAATCCTCATGATCTGTGGTTTGTTTGAATAGCCAACTTAGGCCAAAATCCTAAGTTGGGGGTGTGGTGAAAAGAGAAAGTAAATCAAGTAAATGCAAATAAGTCCCTTGTGCCCATGTTTTGAGAAAAATGGAACTCCTCCATATAAAAAAAGAGAGAGAAAAAGAAGAATAGATTGAAAAAGAAAAAGAAAGAAAAAGTAGTTGTGGAAATACAAAGTAAATGGGGTTCCCAATGAGTCATGGAAGATGAATATGAGGTGACTTTTGTGCTTGAATGAAATTGATAAAGAGAAGGAAAGAAGGTGTTGTTCACATCACATTTCATGAGGATTTTTAGCCTATAAGCCTAAATGACCATACCATTACACTCAGCCCAGTTTCAAGCCTTGAAAAGACCTTTATGATCTTGAATGTGCTGAAGCAAAAGTCGATTGAAAAATAAGGGCAAACCTATGGGTGAAATCATGCATTATGTTCATCTTTGTGAGTGTGAGTGTGAGCACTGCATTTGATTCCGAAACTTTAAATGATTAAACCATTTTGTGCGAAAATGTAATCATTCTTTTTGTGAGGGAATTTGAACACTTTTGTAGAGCTTGAACTTGCATTTGAAGCAAGTATTGTGAATTTGAGAATCTTTGATAATGGTGTGTCACAACTTGAGTCTTTGAGTACACAATTGATCCTTGCATGAGTAAGTTGAGTCTTGTGTGTACATTCATGATTGAGTCTTGTGTAGCATTGTTTGAGACATCCTTTTTAAACTACTGAACTTTAGATTTACTTGAGGACATGCAAAAGTTTAAGTTGGGGGTGTTGATGAGTCCACAATTTGAACTCCTTCAGGGCATTATTTTGATCGATTTATTGTCCTCAAATGCATATTTTGTCTCAATAACTGATGTAAATACTTAAGTTTTAGGTATTTTAGTTGAGAGACAAAGCATGGACGCTATCAAGCAAAAAAGGAACAAGGCGGCAGAAAGAACAAGGAAATGAAGGCCTGAGGATCGCCTAATGCATTAGGCGAGTCGCCGAATGGCCTTAACCTCGCCCAAAGTTCCAGTGTGCTGAGCCCTGAAGGAAAAGATCAAGTTGACGATCAAAGGGAGCAGTCGGCGCGTTGCCGAACAGTTCCGCGAAGAAATATCATATCGCCCAATGATTCAAAATGCTAAGATGCTGAAGGCAAAAGCTGAAAGGCGATGAACCATACCAAAGGGCGGATCACCGAGTGCATCGGTTATCCCGACTAACTGCACCGAGTGGTCCTTTGCAGCACAAATTTTCAAAAACTATAAATACCTATTTAAATCTGTAGCTTAGTATGAAGTTGTAGCGAATTATTATTGATTTTTGGAATTGTCAGTTTGAGTTCTTAGAGTTTTTGGGAGACATTATTCTTGAGCTTTGAAGATTTGAAGGTTTACAATTCCAAGAAATTGGTAGTGGGTCTTGAAGAATTTTCATCCTTGACGTGTTTAAAGACATTTTCTATCGTACCCATTTGATGGAAACACTTTTTGGTATCAATTTCTATCTCTTTTTCATGTCTAGCTAAAACCCCAATTTTTGGGGTGTGATTATGTGAATATGGGTTAAATTTACTATTGTGTATTGCTCATTGATAGTCTATTTTCTATTAAAATGTGATTTCGTTTAGTAGTTGTGTTTGAACTTAATGGGATTGTAGTTGCAAATACGATTTCATCTTAGTGTTTTTGGCTTGCTCGAGAGAGAGGTTTTAAAACCAAAACTACTAAATCGATAACCTGTGGTTATTGGATCGTCATGGGTTCAGCTCGAGAGAGTGAATCCTAGACCTTCTCCCACACATTCAGCTCGAGAGAGTGAATGAGCTAAGGCAAAGGCTGTACTTAATTGCTGCAACTCGGTGTTCGAGAAAAACTGAGTTGATTCAGGGTAATTTGTTCGAGAGAAAATTTACCCCCACTAAAGTCTAGCTTAGTTAGAAATGTTCAGCAATTTACTATCAATAGCATTTACCCGGTCGTTTATTTTATCCCATATTCCTATCACATCCCAAGAATCCTGCCTCCCTAATTCGTATCTTTATATTCTTGTTGTTTTTGTTTATTAGTTGAATACAAAACCCCCCATTCATAATTGACATTCGTGTCACTTTTTGATTTAATATGTTTTTTTCGTTAATGTTTATATCTATAATTGATTAGAACATAGTTTTACTTTTCTATTTAATTCTCGATTACTAACCGCTCCCTTGGGACTCGACCCCAACCCATTCGGTTGGGTTATATTACTACACGTGATCGTTGACACTTGAATTGGAAGTTGTGTCTTTGATTACGTCAAACATCAAATTGGCTCCGCTGCCGGAGAGTGGTGTTAATTAAGAAATTTTAGTTAAGTTGGATTTTTTGTCTTGTTAGTTGTAGTTCTACTTACTTAATTTTTTAGTTTTAGTTTTTGTGTCACTATTTTGAGCAGGAAATTGGAACTTGTCTGGTAGCAATGGTGACCAAATGGACCTATCTCTTTTGAGGATGATGTCTCTTAGGGATAACATCCTAAGTTATAGACAATTGGAGGGAGAGTCCATCCATGAGTTGTGGTTGTTATTTAAGACACTCTTCCTGCAGTGCCTAGCTCATGGAATCTAAGAAAGCGTTCTATTGGACTGCTTCTACAAAAGTCTTCACCCGAAAAACAAAAGAATGGCTAACCAAATATTACTAGGGGGTTTCTCACGACAACCCTATGCAATAGCAACCCAGCTCCTCAATCATATGGCCATGACCAACAAGGAGATTGAGAAAGACCATATTTTGTCCACACTGTTGACTTAGCTGGATCTAGTGGCCAAGAAGATCATAGAATTGGAGGCACCAGAGAAAGACCGGTATATTCCACCTCATGAGCGTATAAAGTCCAATGCAAGCAAGGGTGGACAAATAGAGGAGATACTCTCAAGCATTCTCCACAAAGTCAAAAGTCACGACAAGATGTTGAATGAGATAAAGGAGAATGTATTACTATTGAATGAGATAACTGCTTCCCAATTCCTATCTGTAGCGACTGGAGACCCAAATGGGCCATGTATTATCTCGTCTCTACCCCACAAATTAAAATTAAGTGGGGAAGTCATGCCACGACGTTAAATAAGGTGCTTCTTGGGAGACAACCCAAGGTTTTATCGCTTTAAAATTGTTATTTTAGAATAATGGTGTGTTGATTTTGTAGGATAAAGTGTGGAGAGTGTTTGGAAATTGCAGGTTGGTGATATACCATGGGTTTACGGTATTTTTAATACATTTCACTTAAGAGTTGTGTGTGTCTAGGGTCATTTTGTATTGATTTTTATGTATTTTTATCATGTTTTCAAGAAATATGTTCAGACGTGGAAACCGAGAGACACAACTGAAGGATGTGCAGAAAAAGGTATCTACGGAGGTGATCCACGGACCGTAGGTCCATTCACGCTCTGTATATGGGTGTCGTAGATGGGTAGGCAAGGCATTAAAGGATATCAGGAAATTCTTGACTAAGTTTGGAACCACGGTCACAATCGATGGACCATAGATTGATCTACGGACCTTACTGTTGCTCCATCAAATGATTTAGAGAAGGGGTTTCAGTACCTGATTTTGAAGATTCTAAGTGTGGAGCTACGGAGGAGGATTTATGGACCGTTGATCAAACCACGGTTCGTACTGTTGATCCGTTGTTTGCATCAGAGATGATGATGTTTTGGAAGCTGAAAATTTGCCTAAGTCCTGAGTCACGAAATGGACCTATGGACCGTAGGTCAATCCACAGTCCGTACGTCAGTGTCATATGTCGAAGACGCGTCCTGAAACATTATTTCCTTATTTCGTTTCCTTTTTAGTTAGGACTTATTTTTCTATATTTATGGCATGTAAACCTCGTTTTGGGTGTTAGACTTTATTACTTTTATTCTAGTTTTTGGCTTTGGAGATTAACTTGCAACTTTAGCAATTCTTGATTTCCTAAGTTGGGTTTGAAGATTTTTACTTTGAAATTCAAGTTGATATTCTGGGTTTCTTCTACTTATTACGTAAGTTCATGATTTCTTCATCTAAAAATATGAATTGTGTTCTTGCTACTATGGGTAACTAAATCCACAACTAGGGTTGTGGAAACCATGAGCGATTAACAAAGTATGAATAGTAACTAAGTAATTCTTGAATAGTGTTGTTGCATGCATTGATAATTTTTTCATTTAAAAGTCTTTTTAATGGTGGCCAATGTTAGAACTCGCCTTGTTTCTACTTGCCGGACCAAGGAGGTAGTTAATAAGAAAAAAATTATCAACATAGATTTAGTGTGATACTATCTAATAGGCTAATGTCAATTGGTGCGAGGGTGAAAACTAAGTCATACATTGATGTGATGTCTAATATGAAAGGTAAGGGTTAGTAAATTATACAAATGTCGCTGGACCAAGGTGCGGGGTGAAATTCTCTAGTTGTCGGACCAAGGAATTAGAGATACATAACTTATCACTTTGCATGTAATACACTAGGAAATGATTACTATTACTAAGATTACCGCGTTATGAGCTTGAACACGTACACCCTAGTTTATCTCTCTCATTGAGAACAACAAAGTTTGAATCTTGCTCACTTGTTCTCTAAACAACAATCAATTATTTGTTTCACAACCCCCCCTCCCCTTTACGTACTTGTCTCGAAAAATATGTTGACTAAATGATTATATAATCGTAGGTTAAGTTTAAGTCTAAACCATATTCCTCCTGGTATCTGTTGTCATAAAATCCAACTCATGCCAGATCACAAGCCTAGTATTGAGCACCAGAGAAGATTAAATCTGCCTATGCAAGAGGTTGTTAAAAAGGAGATCATCAAGTGGTTGGATGCCGGAGTTATCTATCCCATTGCAGATAGTAGTTGGGTGTGTCCTGTTCAATGTGTGCCCAAGAAAGCTGGGATTACTGTGGTTCCTAATGAGAGAAACGAGCTTGTTTCGATGCGGCCCGTGACTGGATGGAAAGCTAAATGCTTGGACAGAAAAAGACCATTTTCCTATGCCATTTATGGATCAGATCTTGGATAGACTTGAAGGTAAGGGTTGGTATTGTTTTCTTGATGGTTATTCGGGCTACAATCAAATTTCTATATCCCCGAATGACCAAGAGAAGACCACCTTCACTTGCCCTTATGGGACTTTCGCCTTCAAACAAATGCCATTTGGGTTGTGCAATGCTCCAGCGACCTTCCAACGATGTATGATGCCAATATTCTCTGATATGGTGGAGGACATTATTGAGGTATTTATGGATGATTTCTCTGTTGTAGGTGAATCTTTTGATCGATGTCTGGATCATTTGGCTGAGGTGCTTAAAAGGTGTGAAGACTGCAATCTAGTGCTAAATTGGGAGAAGTGCCACTTTATGGTGAAAGAAGGGATAGTTCTGGGTCATCAGATTTTTGAGAAGGGCATTGAGGTTGATAGAGAAAAAGTAGAGGTAATAGAAAAGCTTCCACCACCTATCTCTGTAAAAGGTGTTAGAAGTTTTCTTGGGCATGTAGGTTTCTATAGGAGGTTCATCAAGGACTTCTCTAAAATTGCACATACATTGTGCAAACTGCTCGAAGAGGAGTATAAGTTTGATTTTGATGATGCTTGTCTGAGAGCATTTGGAGAGTTGAAGGAGAAGTTAGTTACTGCACCTATCATTATTTCACTGGAATGGGGACAATCGTTTGAGGTAATGTGCAATGCGAGTGGAGTGGCGCTTGGTGTAGTATTAGGATAGAGGATAGAGAAAATTCTTCATCCTATTTACTATGCTAGCAAAGCTCTAAATATGGCCCAGAAGAATTATACTGTGACTGAATAAGAGCTTCTTGTGGTGGTTTTTGCATTCGAGAAATTTCGATCCTACTTGCTTGGTACTAAGGTCATAGTGCATACTGACCATTTTGCATTAAGGTATTTGATGGCGAAGAAAGATGCAAAACTGAGGTTGATTAGATGGGTATTGCTGCAAGAGTTTGATTTTGTGGTAAAAGATAGAAAGGGGATCGAAAATCAAGTTGCCTATCACTTGTCCAGATTAGAGGAAGAGGCTATGCTAAAGCTTGGTGATAGGGCTGAAATTAATGATGCTTTTCAAGATGAACATGTATTGGATGCTTCTCATGATCTGATTCTTTGGTTCGCAGACTTTGCTAATTATTTGGCAAGCGATTTGGCTCCCCCTAATCTGTCTTTTCACCAAAGGAAAAAGTTTATGCATGATGTGAAGAAATTCTTTTGGGATGAGCCTTACTTGTATCGTAGTTGTGCTGATGGGATTATTCGTCGATGTGTACCCGAGGTTGAGATGTTGACTGTACTTGAGGTGTGTCATTCATCGCCTGTTGGTGGGCATCATAGTGGTATTTGGACTGCGCATAAGATTTTGCAGTGTGGGTACTACTGGCCTACCATCCACCAAGATACTCATGATTACGCCAAGTCTTGTGACAGTTGCCAAAGAGAAGGAGGGATTTCAAAGAGGCAAGAGCTTCCTATGAATCCTATATTGGTGATAGAGTTGTTTGATGTATGGGGCATTGATTTTATGGGTCCATTTGTGAGTTCACATCGGATGAAGTATATTCTTGTTGCGGTTGATTATGTATCGAAGTGGGTGGAAGCAGTTGCGCTCCCCAACTATAAAGGTAAAAGTGTCACCGCATTCTTGAAAAAGAATATCTTCTCTAGATTTGGTACACCGAGGGCGATTATCACTGATGGGGGTTCCCATTTTTGTAATAAGTTGTTCAAGGCGCTACTTGAGAAATATGGTGTCCGCCACAATGTAGCCACTCCTTACCATCCGCAGACTAATGGGCAAGTTGAAGTGTCCAACAGAGAGATCAAACAGATTTTGGCAAAGACTGTGAATGCTAATAGAACAGATTGGTCAAGGAAGCTTGATTATGCTCTATGGGCCTATCGCACTGCATACAAGACTCCCATAGGTATGTCTCCTTACAAACTTGTATATGGGAAGTCTTGCCATTTACCGGTAGAGCTAGAGCATAAAGCTATGTGGGCGATGAAGAAACTAAATTTGGATTGGGGCGGCGCATATAATCAAAGAATGAATGACTTGAATATGCTTGATGAGTTTCTCCTAAAAGCTTATGAAAGTTCAGCCTTGTACGAAGAGAAGATGAAAAGGTATCATGATCAAAGAATTGAAAAGTGAGAATTTGTTGTGGGTGATCTTGTGCTTCTATTCAACTCTAGGTTGCGCTTGTTTCCTCCCAAACTCAAGTCCAAATAGACCGGGCCATTTTTGCTCATTGTAACGACTTGCAAAATGGTAGGATGAACTAGAGCCTAAGCGTGGGGGTTAACGTCCAGAGTTAAAGGCAAGGGTTAAGGGTTTTGGGTGTAGGCCATGGTTTGGGAACCTAGGCTACCTAAAAACTTACCCTAGCTACTGCCTCCCTAGACCACGAGGGTCTTCACGACCCGTGGTGGTTACCACGAGCCGTGGTGCCACCCGTGGTGTATAGGCAGTATGCCCTAGTTTGGTGCCAAGTCAAGGCTCCTCTTCATGAGCCACTTCACGACTCGTGGTCATGACCACGGGCCGTGGGAAGGCTCGTGGGGTGGCCTTAGCTTGGTGGGAGTGGTGCATGAGTGAGGAGGCTACTGACCCATAGACCACGGACACCACCACGAGCCGTGGTGCCCTAGACGGTCTGTGAAAGTGAACTTGGATTTCACTTAGGCTCAAGGGAGGCAAGGCAACTTTGCCTAGGTGCTGCCCCAATGACCACGAGCTTCACGACGACTCATGGTGTGAACCATGGATCGTGGGAGCTTCCGTGGACTTGTCTTGTCCTTGGATGGCTTGACAAGGATGGGATTCACACTTCCTCAAGGACCACGGGCACCACCACAACCCGTGGTGCCCTTCACGACCCGTCAAGTTGGGCGTGGTCCCTGACGGGTTGCCTTAGTTGAGGGGGTTTGAGTAATTTTGTTTTAATTATTTAAAGTGTGGGGTCAATTTTAAATGGTTTATATCATAAATATAAATAGTTTTAAGCCTTTTAACAAGTCATTTACTCATTATTTCCCCAAATCAAGACAAGAGTTCCTCCTTTCAAAAATTATCTCTCTAGAAGTTCTAAAGGAAGAAGAAGAAGTGAGAGCTAGGGTTTGTGGATTTCAAAGGGGTTTATTCTCAATTTTCTTCAAGGATTCTTAGCAAAGGTATGGTGATCCTTCATCTAGGGTTAGTCTTCACCCTAGAGTCAATTTCAAAAGAGTTTTCAAAGCTTTTCAAAGTTCATTAAATTTCAAGGGTTTTACTCAATCTCATGGGTTCTCTCACCAAATGATTTTAAAGGTTTACTAAGGTCATACTATGATTATATTGATGTTTAATTGGTGATTTAAGATGATTTTTCTCCTTGAACCCATGATTCTTCTCAATTCTAATTTATGACTTATGAAGTGGGTTTATTGATTATGAATGGGTGATGGTGGATTTATGCCTAGATTAATTTAGATTGTTTAATTGTATCATTATCTATGCTTAATTATGATGAATTGTTGGTGAATTGAGGACTTCTGATTATGGCTTTGAAAGAGCAATTTGACCTAATTACATGTTAATATAGAATTGTGTTTGAATTGTTGATCCACTTGAAAGGTGGAGGTGTTTCATTATTATGTACATTGTGATCATGGCCTTGAAGGCATAGTATGATAAGTTGAAGTGTTATCATGATATTGTATGTATGAATGGGAGTTCAATGATGCTAATGTGATCATGTTTTGAATGCAAATGTGTTATCATTGAAAGGCTATTTCTCAATTTGACACTCATGAATGTTGATGATAGAATATAAAGGTTCTTCAATATATTGTATATCTCAAATTGGTAGGGCTTATGCATCCTTTTCTTGTATAAATGAATGTATTGTTGATTGTGGAATCCTTGGAACGGTAACCTTCCACACATGTTAATAATGAACCTTGGAATTGGTAGGCTTATGGCACCTTTCCATGAAGGTTAATGATGAGCCTTGAACCGGTAGGCCTATGGCACCCTTTCAAGATGAGTTAATGAGATTTCCTAAATGGACCTTGAATCTGTAGCTTTATGGCACCCTTTCATGTGTCTATGAATGAATTGGAGTCAGTAGGCCAATGGCACCTCTCATATGTGATAATGTCAAAGTAATGAACTATTCTATGGGAATGTAAGATAAGCACCGAGTGGATTGGTTAGATGGAAACTCCCCTAAGGTTAGGCATGAGTTTCAATGATCGTATACCTTATCTCATAAACTCTGTGCCCGCATAGGTCTAGCTAGTGGATCCACCTAAGCTATATGAACCGGTGTTCCTTAGGCAAGTAGACCACCTCTTTACGGTGTGGGGACTTATGACACTGGATTCCATGACAAGCTCTCATGGTGTATGTCGGTTAACGCTTACTTCCCATCATGTGAGATTTCATTGTGGTTCTTTGATAGGTTCTACAAAGTGTAGGTGGTAGTATGGGATACTACCTATGAAGTCATTAAAGAATGTTGGCTCTTAAATGGTTAATATGATATATATGCTTTATGAGTTATTTTCCATTGTCATGCCTTATGAAATGATATGTCTCTTATATATGGATATGGTGTAAAGGTAAAAAGGAATGGATGGTAAGTTCACTTTTGGTGTTCTTAGTGTGGTGCCTTGGTCTGGATGGTGGTATGGGACGCTATCCATACATTGCACAAGGTATAGCATGAGGGTTACTTGAAGTGAAGGTCTAAGGTAAAGGAAATGGTTTACTTGATGATATTGTCTAAATGTGGTATTATGACTTGCATGATGATTGTACTTGTATTGTATGTCTCTTACGCTATTTTACATGATATTTTTAGAAAGTGACATAACGCATGGTTTCTAACCAAAATATCCCTTTTAAAGCATGTTTTTGCATGGTCGTCATACTTAGTATATTTTTGTGTGCTAACCCATATTTTCCTATTTTTACTACAAGTGTAGGTCCGGCAAGTGATTGATTCTAGCTAGGATTGAAGTGCTTGGATAGAGTTTTCCTCCAAGACTTGGTATGCCCTCATAGGTCGAGGACAAAGACTCTTATTGTTTCTAGTTCTTTCTTATTTTGAGACTATTGTTAAGACTTCAATTGTAAAGGGTCGTGACCCTATCTTGTTAAAGTTTTGTCTAAGATGGCCATGTGAGACTTAGTATTTCGCTGTGTCTTTTGAATGATTTCTATGAGTATTGAATGTTTTGATTCGTATGGTTTTCAATATAAAGTTTTTAATTCCGCACTATTTTCATTATTGAATGCAATGAATGACTATGAGGCTTGTACAAGACCCCTTCGGGGTCTAGTACGCCGTGTTACGACTAAGGGGGTGCTTTCGAGTCGTGACCCTCACAAAAGTGCTCCCTCATGGAGCAGTTGAGCATGAGAACAATGAAGGAACAAGGTTCATGGTAAACGGGCAAAGGATCAAGATCTATCTAGGAAACGTAGTTTAACCTACTAGTTTCCGAGGTGTTACACTACGTTTCCTTATTTTTATGAAAGAAAAATAAAATACACTTTGAAGACTTGATTAAGAAGGTGGAAAGAAAAATCTTATCATGAAAGAACAAGTTTTTAACCTTTGTAGGTTAATTTATCTTGATAAATCATTTATTAAAATTCATGTAAGTTCACATGTTATCGATTGTGAATCTTCCAAAAGGTCTTGTACATCAGCTTCATCAAATCTTTACAAAACAAATTTGAGGTACCATGGGGGAATCAAAGGGAAGCATTGGGTAGCATTTACAAGATGTGTAATCTCAAAAAACAAAGAAATATGATTAAGATCTTTACATAAAATGGTCAGTGGTGAAACTTTATGGTGTTAAGTTCATCATTATAGAATGTATATATCTGGAGGAAATATTGTAAAAAATATCATTCTCTAATGACTAGAAACATTAAAGCTTCTCATGTGTGGTAAAAAATGATGAGAATAAGGAAAGATGTCGATAATGAAATTTGGTGGCAACAAGAGGCTATCAATGAAATTTTTTGGAAGGACACTTGAACACAACAACGAGCATTGTATTTCACAGAAGCACAAGAGGCAGAGGAAGAACTGAAAGTTAATGAATTTGTAGAAAATAGAAGATGAAATACAAATAAATTGAAAATTACCATTTAAGTAGAAATAGGCGTGCAAATTGTTGAAAATATAGATCCAAAGCAATTAGAATATAGAAGGACAAAGTTTGGCGGATGGAGAACACACATGCCAGATTCATTATGAAATCAGCATATCAGATCATGAAGAGCAAGAGAAAAGAGATAATTTGGATGAAGAATATATAGATAAATGGGCTTCCATTTAAAATTTCATTTTGTTTATGGAGGGTGGGGAAGAAGAGAATTTCTACCATTGATATTCTAAAAATAATGAGAATGAATATGCTACTATTTTGAAAAAGGGGAGGAGTAGACAATATCACATCGTTTTCTAACAATAACAACAACCCAAAAGTTATGAAATCAATTTGCTACTTGTACAAGTATAAATATTGAAGGATTGCATTTGCTACAATTATTAACAACATGGTGGAATCATAAAATGAGATTTTTTCAAGGTAATTCCAGCTATCATAATGTGAGAATTGGGGAAGAGGAAAAACTCAAAAAGGCATGGAAAATATATTACACAACAATGAAGCAACAATGCTAGAATACAATTAGTACACTAATCAAGGAAAAATATACATAAATAAGATGAGCTTTCCCATATTGATAAGAGGTGCTTAGGAGAGTGACTACAAGAATACAAACGAACACTACATTATTTGATGGTGAAGTGGGAGTTACCATGAAATAGATGAATATGTGCAATACAAATAGAGCTAGTAAAAGAAATCTAGGGCAAACCTCATATGATTTTTGTATAAGGTACAATAGAGGGAATTTGAATTATGCTGAGGCACAAGATATAAATAAGTCAATAAATATGTAAGCATAAGTCATGGGAGTTTGGAGGGCTATTTAGTATTGTTCACATTAAAGGATTAGTAACAAAGTCTTAGAGACTGACTCGCTTACTATCAGGAACATGTTATTAGGATAGTTGAAAATACCATGGAAAAATGCATATAGAATCGAAGCTATTCAACACATAACTATTGAAGCAAACATTTACATAAAACACATCTTCAAGGAAACAAATCAATTAGCAAACTACACAACTTACATTTTTTTCAATCAAAGGGATATTTTGCAGTAATAGGATTCAGTGAGCTACCAAACAAAGGGAGAAGAATCATAAACATGGATAAGCAAAAAATACCAACACTTAGAATAAAAAAGAAGATTAGATTAACATACTAGGCCAATTTACACAACTATACTATGTACATAACAAAGTTTTATCTTTATAAAGATCATATATTTGTGACTAAGTTTCCTAACCTAAGTCATTTTAGCTTACAAAAAAGACCATAAAAAGGGGAGGGCTTTGGAATCAGATAAGCTAATGGTAGAATAGAGTTAGTCAAAAGCTTGTAAAGAAAGAGCATGGGAGCAACATCATCTTCTCCATCACTACTTCAGTTGAAAACATAACAAAAGGTAATGATCCAGCTAAATAAGAAGGAATGATAGGGTGAAAGTACACTTAAAACAATCTTTAGGCCAGGATCTCTTGGTTCAAACCCTTCGCCGAGTTCACCCTTAACTCAAAGACATCCACCAGAATACAAATCTTTAAAAAGAAAGAGAAGGGAAAAAGAATGACAGACAAGTCAACCAAAAGAGGAAATACTCACTAATGCTAGCCGAATGCATACTTTCAGTGCCATGGATGAAGAATGTTGACGACCCAAATAATAAATGCGAGCAAGCAATGGTTAGAACGGGATCAAAACATAATGTCGGTGGAAAGGAGAAGACAAAGAGTGAGAAAAGATGAACAAGGAAACCTTATTTTTTTGATATGTGTTTGATGAATACGATCACTTTTGGATCGAATTTTGTAGAAAATTAGAAAAAATATATTTTTCATAAAAAAGAAATGTGTCTCCTTAAGAGAAAATGACCAAAATGGTCCTTAATGTATGAGTAATATTTTATTTTTGCCCTTATTATTTTTCATTTGATTGAAATGGTATTTAATGTATAATAAAGGTGTTCACTTTGATCGTTAATATATTTCAGTTGATTTAATTAGTCCTTAATGTATAACCAAAGGAGTTTATTTTAGTCTTTTACACTAAACCTAATGGATATATTAAAAGAAAGTGTTAAATATAATTATGGACCCCACGTTACTAACAAAATCAACCATTATTGTGTTCTTTGTTGGTTCTAAAGAAAACTTCGTGAAATCTAACACCATTTTCTTTACATTCTCCGACAAAATTTACTATTTTCTCTTGGTTAATTCAGAAATTGGTACTAGGTCAGTGGAATAATATTTTAGGAAATAAAAAAAGTAAATTATATTAGAGAAAGTAGAGAAAATGGTGTTAGAATTTATGGAGTTTTTTCTTTGAAGTTAAAAAATGAAAATAGTAATGGTGAATTTCGTTAGCCAAGTAGAATCCATAGTTAAATTTAACAATTTTTTTTTATAAAAATGAGAAAAAAATATAAACAAAGAAAATTATTACGACATTAAGAAAATGCAAATAAAGATTGACATTCACAAGGATGATATTTGAACCATGATTGCAGGTAAAATGACCATTGAAGTGGTCCCCAAATAATTGTACTATTATGTAGTACTAAGACTAGCTGAGTATGGCCCGTGCAACAATTTGAATTGTATTTAATTAAATTTTAAGCGCAATGTATTGACTCAAAATATACAATAAAGAGCATTTCAAGTACGTCGAATGCATTTTAGTAGCTTCCTGTAGGATCATACATTACAGTTATCTCAATTGCAATAAAAATTTCTTGTATTCAACTACATTTAACATTATCCTTTTTTTCTTTGCGTCATTGATGTTTGCGTAATCAAGACACAACTTCCAAAGCAAGTGTCTACGATCGTACAATAGTGTAATAACCCAACCATGGGTTGGGGTTGAATCCCAATGTAACGACCCGAGAGCACCCCCTAGTCGTTACCGGCGTATTCGACCTCGAAGAGGTCTTATACAAGCCCTTCATATGTGAAAAATAGAATCTAACTTCATCACAATATACCATCTAGACATATAAGTATCGAAAATGGGACTTAGCCTAACTTACATCAATAAAAAGTCTTGAATTAGTAAAGTACAACAATGTCTTTCAACATAAGCAAAGAACTAAACATAGAAGCTAGATCATATGGTCTTGTCGTCGGACTTGAGGACTCACCAACTTGGGGAAGCAACTCCAAGTGTCTTAAGAAGTAAGCTTGAATCCTCAACGGCCCGAACCTAAACATTGGGAAAAAAGGGAGAAAATATGGGTTAGTACAACACACGTACTAAGTATGGCTACTATGCATAAAAACCATTGAAACATGCATAAAAGGACATTTTATTCAAAATATGCTTTTTACCAAGTAAATCCAATATGCATAAAAAGTAAGCATCATAGTCCAAACCAACATAGTATCATCCCAACATGTAGACAACCCAAGCAATACTAGTGCAATGCCAAGAATAGAACCCCATAACCCTATTCAAAGCCAAGTATCACATTAAGCAACCTACTTCATGCATACATTCATAAGA
>JAJOOS010014228.1:0-19485 GCA_029582725.1 Solanum chiquidenum | reverse complement strand
GATATAAATTTCTGGCTCTGACACTTACTAGATCATGTCACACAAAAGGGATTAAGACTCTAAAGGGTCGTTTGGTTGGTGAGATAAGAATAACAATTCTGAAATAAATGCAGAATTATTTTATCTCAAGTTTGGTTATCAATATTAATTAATCGTGTAATTATTTTATCCCACCATTTTTACTAAATTAATTATTAAAATTAGTTATTCATATAAAATGTAAGATATATAATTTCATAAAATATCCTTCTCTATTCCGTCTCGCTTACCAAACCTAGGAATTCATGAAGGATCTTCCTTATGATTTGTTCAATACTTGTTGGATATGTCGTTTGATTTCTTGATTTATATGTTAATTTATTTAATTTTGTGTCATTCTAATTAATTATTGAGTATTTCCGATATTTTTGGGCCATCTAGAATCTGGAAGGGTCCACGATAAATAGTAGAACTACCTCTGGTCAATAACTTATGAACATCAAATAATACAAATTTATTATGGTTGAGTCATGAGTGAGATTAAAATAAAAATATATTTATTATTTATGATTTAAGATAAGAGAGTATATAAAGACATGTATAAAATATATTCATTGGATTGATATAAAATATTTATTTAATATATATATATATATATATATATATATATAAATCGTTCAAATAACTTTTGAGATGATTAACATTTTTATTTATAGCTCATTTTGGGTTTAATATACATTATTATAACTCATTTATTTAATTAGGTCAACTTGGACTATATTACGAGTCCAAATCAAATGATAAGCGAGCTTTTTCTAAACAAAGAAGATGAACAATTTATTTAATCTTGAAAACTATACTCTCTTTTCAAGAAATTTACCTTAATATTTAATTAAAAAAATATTAACTCGACTGCTTAACCTAAAGTTTTCAACTTTATAATAATGTATATTAAACCCAAATAAAATTTAAATAATAAATTCAACAAGACTGCTTAACCTAAAGTTTTCAACAATTTATTATCACATAAGTAATAAATTCAACTTTTCTTTTCTGTTTAAGTCAAAATAAAATTTAAATAGGCTTATCATGTCTTGATTAAGTAGGTGTTTGGATCTAGGATTTAG
This sequence comes from Solanum chiquidenum, assembly GCA_029582725.1. Lineage (NCBI taxonomy): Eukaryota > Viridiplantae > Streptophyta > Magnoliopsida > Solanales > Solanaceae > Solanum > Solanum chiquidenum. The sequence goes on along the minus strand of JAJOOS010014228.1, from coordinate 18,379 downwards.
GCTTAAATTTGAAGTTTTAATTCGTAATCCGTATTTATTCATAAAAAATAATAATGCTGACTTACAATGACTCAAAGTAATGTTATTTATTTGTCTTTTCGATTTTAATAGACAAATACATGTTCAACATTGAAAAAATTATCAATATTATATGAAATAATTATATCAAAGTATAGTACTTTATAAGTTAGGTTCAATTTTTATATTTATTAAAATAAATTAAATTAATAATTGTTATATTTTTTTAAATAGAACTTATCTTAATAAAAAAAAAATTGGTTAAAAGAGGGGATATTATATAAAAATATTATGCATCAATACAAAACAGAGGTGGCTGCATTGCTGCTAACGCATGAATGATCTGCCCACCTAATGGGGTTACAATTCAAATTACATTGAGGCTAGCAGGTCGGTCACTTTATTTTTTCCTCGAGACTCATGCTTGATTGGGATTTCCCTATTCTATTAATCAAATCCATGCATTCATTTAAAACATTTGTGTGAGTATCTCTTTCGTTTTGAAGAAACTTAATTATCTCGAGTGAGTCAGTTGCTATCTCCAATCTTAATATATTTGATTTGCTTGACGGTAAGCCAGGGGTGGAGCTAGGTTAGAGCTGTTATTATTAGTATAAAAATTGAGAAAATTTTGAATCAATTTGAATGTAATGTAACAAGAGCCGAATCCCGGACCCAATATCCGAATATCCAGAATCCAGCCCGCCCAATAAAGCGGTCAAGCTTACTTCTTTACACTCATCTTCTTCCGCAAATGGTGAAGCAGCCGGTGATTTCGCCGGAGTTGGAGACGTTATCATCCGGTGAGGAGGATTCCGGTGATGAAGTTGGAGATGGAGAGGGTTGGATCGATTAGGAAGACCCGAGTTTGATTCTTCATTCTGGAAAGTAAGGTCTCAATTTTGCTTCTCTTTCAGAATCTGCTTAATGTTAGAATTGTTTACTGATTAATATATGTAATGCTATGTGTGTGCGTTTATTTCTAAAATAGGATACAGTACATGTGAAATGATACAGAAATTACGTATAAGGAAGAAAATAATATATTTACAAAGAGCACATTAGATTGTTTATTAGACAAGAGAAAAGTAGCTGTTGATCAATTGCTGTCCATGATTTTCCAACTTCTGGTCCATCAAAAAACCTCTGTAATTTCACCATTCTGTTGAATATTTGGTCTTTGGTCAATCACAGTGTTGCAATCTGTAACCAGAGAAGTCCATCTAAGAACTATATTTGCACTATTTGCAATTATAGAGCTTAAATATAACCAGTGTTTTCTGACTAAACGAGCGATTGAGATAAAAAATACAATTCCACATATAACACCTGAAATCAGTAATGGACCAGAGAACAACTCTTGTCCTAATCCAGAAACCTGTTCCTCAGATGATGAAGAAGAGCAATTTGTTGAAATAAGCATTTGTTCTTCTAGTTGATTTATCTCTCCACTCTGTGAGAGTTTAAGAACAGCTTCGGAGATATCAACTGCTAAAGGAGAACCCTTTGGAAAAACCTGATAGATTAAAACATCAAATTGTCATAAAGAAACTAGTTTAAAAATTTAGGCTGACAAAATGGTTAATTTTGCTTATGGTCACTCACCTTTGTCCATTGTAATTAAGTAACTAAATTATAATTTGTCATATTTAAGTAACTATAACAGTAAAATCACTAAATCTTAGCTACTATAATTGTAAAGACGCTAAATTTTCTTTGTCAAATTATAGTAATTGAACTCAACCCACTATAACAGTATAATTACTAAACATTATCCATTGAAACTTTAAAATCTATCCATCTAGGGACTTTCTGTAAAGTTCAATGACTTCAATGTTATAGTGGGTGAAGTTTTGTTACTCCGTGACAGAAAATTGATTAATGACTTTGTTGTTATAGTAGGTAAAGTTCATAAAATGACAAAAGTTGTAAATTTACTGTTATACTGAGCAAAGTTCAGTGAGCATATGTGAAATTAATCTGTTAAGATGGAGATAGGCAGATTGAAAAGCTAAAAAGATGAATTCTTGATCTTACAAAACCAAAACCACCAAGTTTAAAGACAGGTCCTGATTTGGTGTAACCTCTGCAGTACTTGGCAAGGAAAACTTTGGCATGTGGAGCTACAACAAAAGCAGCAGAAATTTCTCCCTTCTCAAAAGCTTTAGGGTAGTCACTGATTGAACTGATCTTCTTGATGTTCTCTGGCTTGAATTGCAAATTTACTAGATATTTGATTATAAATGAATTGCCATTGCAACCAACTGGAGCATTGGTCCTTAGAAGATAATCCACATTTAGTACAGAAGGTTCCAGCCTAGGAACTGTCATGATGGAGGAAAGAATTGCAGTAAAGCAAGCTGTAACAACCACAACTACACATAACCATGTAGTCAGCACAAGTCGAGATAGATTGCTTTTGATTGATTCTCCTGTAATGATTTCCCAAATTGGAACTATAAGCTTTTAAATTATACCAAAGTGTAAACAGTAGTTCTGTAAATATCTTTATTCTAGAGGGAAAAGTCCAAAGTTATCTCTCTATTATACAAAATATGTTCGATTTTACCCTTCGTTATATTTTTGATCATTATATCTTTACCGTTGGCACATCCTCTCGGATTTGCCCTCGACTTTAAGGAAATTCCACTTGGATTAGGAAGGAATCCATGTGTCAAAATATTTCAGGAAAAAGTTCTGAATTTACTCAAATACTTTTGACTATGATTTAACATTAGTACATTACCATCTGTTATACTTCAGGAGAAGTTCCATTAAGGTTCAAGGACAAATACTAGACGATTTGCTAACAATAAGAGTATAGCAAAGAGTAAAATTAAGATATCTCGTATAGTAAAAGAGTAATTTTTTAATCCTTTTTCTTTTTCTATACTCCTTCTGTTCCATTTTTATTTTGACATAGTTCAACTCCGCATATAGTTTAAGAAAAGAAATAAAAACTCTTAAACCTTGTGGCTTTAGACATGTCATCACACTCATGTTCTATAAAAGATTCTCTTTAAGGAAATATTAAAATGTGACATTGATTTTTGTGTGAAATAATGAGGAAATAGTGTCAAAGAAGGTGGAAAGGAGAAGTATAATGTATTTCTAAGTTTGAAACTTACTTTGTGAAAAAGAGAGAATAGTGACAGAGAACCAAAGCATGGATCCAATAAGCTGAGGGAAAGTACCACTGAAATCCGGGTTGTCATTTACATACTCATTTAACCAGATGACAACCCCTGTGGACATGCTCATCACTGCTAGCAGAATCCACAACTTCAACTTGAAGGCCTTTATAACAATAAAATGGAGCTTGTTGAGTCCTGGCCTTTCGGTCACTATCATGACAAGTCCAGAGTCAATATAGGGCTGTGAAAATTCTGCATACTCATAGCGTTCAGCCAATATATCGGTATCACCTACCGCTGCATCCAGATTCTATTTCATGAACTGGTAAGTATCGGTAAAAGTATTTGCAGATGTAACTAACAATAATGAGCTCTAAGCAGCAGACTTCATTGATTGATAATGATGAAAATCTTGAGGCAGAAGGGTCAAAAAGTACTCTGTTGTACGAAATTTCTTAATTTTGCCTTTCATTATACTTTGAAGTCATCCATAGTTCCCATTATATTTTTAAAGTTACGGGTTCATATCTACTATTTGTTGCAATTTTAGTAAATTTTTACACATGATTTTATGCTTTGTATTGAAGGAACGAGGTTCAGATGAACCTGGTACCATAACATTAGATCCACCCCTATCGATTATCCTTGACCCTAACGTATCTCCAACTTGAAGTATAATAGATGGTAGTTGTAAACCATAGTCAAAAGTACAACAACGACATACCTAGTGTAGTCCCACAACGTGGGGCCTAGAGAGGATAGAGTGTAGGTAGACCTTATCCCTCCCTACCCTAAAGGTATAGAGGTTGTTTCCGACATAGACCCTCGGCTCAAGGAAAAACAGTGTAAGCAATCCATAAAAAGAAGTGGCGGAAGTTCAAAACTTCAAGAAAACCATACAATACGATAGTCAAGGTACAAGAAATCAGATATTAACAAATATTATCAAAAACAATAGATACTAACAAAACTTCAACAAAACCATACGATAGTCAAGGTATAAGAAATCAATAGATAGTAAAACAAATTGAAGGACAAGAAACTACATGTGCAATACTACGGCTACTAATATGAACGGACAATAAGACAATGCATTGACACTTACTACCCTTCTACCCTAATCTCTGACCTCCACACTTTCTTATTTAAGGTCATATCCTTGGTAAGTTGAAACTACCCATGTCATGTCTAATCACCTCTCCCCAATACTTCTTAGGTTTACCTCTACCTCTCATAGAACCATACGTGGCCAACTTCTTGCACCTTTGCACTGGGGCATCCATGCATCTCTTTTTCACATACCCAAACTATTTCAGCATTGTTTCCCATATCTTGTCCTCTATCGAAGTCACTCTCACCTTGTTTTGAATATCCTCATTTCTAATCGTATCTCTCCTGGTATATCTACACATCCATCGCAAAATCCTAATTTCTACAACTTTCATCTTCCGAATGTCGGAGTTCTTGATTGGCCAACAACTTCGCCCATACGACATAGTTGATCTAACTACTGCTCTGTAGAGGTTGCCTTTAAATTTTGATGACGCCTTCTTATCAACAAAGACTTTAGATACAAGCCTCCAATTTATCCACCTTACACCACTACGGTGTGTGACATCTTCGCCAGTATCTTCATTTCCTTGGATAATAAACCTAGGATACTTGAAACTTCCTCTCTTTTGGACAACTTGTGTATAAAGTCTTACTTTCACATCAGCCTCATACGTTATATCACTAAATTTGCACCCTAAATACTCTGTTGTGGTTCTGCTCAACCTGAATCCTTTAGATTCAAGGGTCCGTTTCCAATGCTCCAACTTAGAACTATCTAATCCACAAGTAACTACAACATGGCATCTCACCTTGAAATTTTCGTGTTAATATACCAATTATCAAGACAAACAAAGATGGGCTAAGGGTTGATCCCCAGTACAACCCCATCAAAATTGGGAAGTGTTCTGGGTCACCTTCCACAGTCCAAGCAATTCCATTGAACCTTCCTTAGGTCTTTGTCGTAAGCCTTTTCTAAGTCGATGAACACAATATATAAGTCATTCCTTACTCTATATTGTTCCACCAATCTCCTTACGAGATGAATGACTTTTATAGTTGAGCGCCCCGATATTAATTCGATGTGGTTCTTGGAAATTGCCACACCCTTCCTAACCCTTTCTTTACCACAACTTGATATCCTATGGTTGTTACAACTTTGAACGTCACCCTTGTTCTTGTACAACATAATCATTGTACTCTATCTTCATTCTTCAGGCATCTTTTGCCGTCTTGAAAACAACATTTAACAACTTAGTTAGCCACTCCATGCCTACCCAGTCTGAGCTCTTCCAAAATTCCACCGGAATCTCATCTAGCATGGTCGTTCTATCCCTACGCATCCTAAGAATAACACTCTTAACCTCTTCAACCTTTATACACCTACAATACCCTTAATCGTGACACTTCTTTGAGTGCTCCAACTGTTACAACACATTGTCTCTCTCCTCTTCTTTGTTCAAGAGTTTATAGAAGTATGACTGTCATATCCGTCTAATGAGTGCCTCCTCTACCAGTACTTTGTTGTGCTCAACCTCGATGCACTTTACTTGGTCTAGGTCATGGACCCTCCTCTCTCCTGCCTTGGATAACCTGTACAACCTCTTAACCCTACTCTTGTCCTCTAATCCAACATACATGCGTTCTAAAGTTGCCGTTTTCCCCTTGTGACGACTAACTTTGCCTCCTTCCTCACCATTTTATATCTTTCCCTATTCGTCGACTTTTCCTCCTTGTCTTTACTTTCCACCCATTATGCGTACGCCGCCTTCTTTACATCTACCTTCTCTTGGATTTCTCCATTCCGCCACTAGTCCTCTCGATACCCACCAAATCGGCCTCTTGAGACCCCTGTGCATCTCTTGCCGCTTCCCTAATGCAACTAGCGATCCTATTCACATACTGGTTGCATCCCCACTATTCCCCAAAGCCCCCATAGCCATCAACTTCTCTACCACCTCTAGGGCACTGGCCATAGTCAAGCTACCCCATTTGATTCTTAACTGATCATCCATGACCCTCTTCTTCCTCTCCCTCTTAATCTCCAAATCCATTTATGTTGGGTCATAAGATCCTCACTCAGGATAACCTTACAATCCTTACAAACACCTTTATCACCCTTCCTAGGAGCAGATATTCTATCTGTGTCTTTAGTCACTGTACTACGAAAGGTAACCCAGTGCTCCTCCTTCTCTGGAAAACTCGAAATGTCTCCCGCCAGCCCAAAAGTTCTTGTGAAATCCAGGAGTGAGAAAATATAATCGACAATTTTCTTGAAATATTTTGACACGTGGAATCCACCCAGTTCACGTTGGAGATCCTTAAATTCAACCACAATTACAATTTGTTAATGACACCAAAGTAAAACAAAGAGTAAAATTAAAATATTTTGTATAATAAAAAAAATAGATCTGAACCTTTTTCAAAAATTTGAAAATTTACACCAGTGTTCATAAGGAAATGCTAAGTTAAAGAGTCATGCATACCTTGTTAGAAACTCCTACCACCATTTCATCATAAGTACCATTGAAGGGAACAAGATCATAGGGCAGATAATAGGGAAGTTCCCTCACTGCTGCTTCAAAAACATGGACTGAAAATCCATCAATCAGAATCTCATTCCTCTCTTGGTTAATTGTAACTTTCACAAACTGAGTAAATGCACCCCTTGCAGGTACCCCAATCCTAAGTGGTTTTTCTAGGCCACCTATTGTCCACCCTTTTGGGACAGTTTGCGTACCACCAGGCCACACAATTGACCGCAGAGCCCCTCCTAAACCGTTGCCAATTTTCAACTTCACCCCATTGTGTTCACCAAGAACCTCAGAAAAACCAAACTCTGGTGACCAAAATGACACTTCTCTGTAGCTTTTGCCAATCACATTTATGATCCTAAAGGTTGAATTTTGATATAACATGCCATTCTTGAAGCTAACTTTTCCACTTAAACCTTTAAAATTACTCAACAAAATGCTTTTCACTAGTTCACTTGAATTGCTTCCGGATAACTTTTGCATGGCCTTAGCAATTGCCCAAGTTGCATCATAAGCCTTGAGTGCATATGAGCTAGGACTTGGATATCCTCCTCCTTCAGGATATTGTGATCTGTACTTTTTCCTGAACTTAGCATTGAACTCTCTAAAACACTCAGTTGTTTCATTAACATTTACCTTAAACCCAATTACACCTTGCATGTTCAGTAAAACAGAGGGTTCAACAGAGTCCAGAAGACTTGCCATATTGTTTGAAATAATCCATACATAATTTTCCCCCATCATTCCCATTTCATTCGCCATCTCAAAAAGAACTAAACCAAAGTCTAAAGAACACTGTAACACCACAAAAACTTTAACATTCTTGGTTTTTAACTTCACCAGCTCTTTTTGAATGAATGATTTTGAATCTGAGAGGGAGAACAGAGGAGGAAATGCCAAATGATAGTCAACAGAGGAGTCAACAACTTTGAGCGAGTCTGAGAGGTGAGTAATCAGTCCAGAATCCATATTGGAGAAGCTGTTACTAATTTCATATAAAGCTATCACTTTTCTCCACTTGAAATGTCCAATTAAGGCAGCAAAGCATTGCATTTTGGACTCAACATCATTACTCATTTGGATAAGTGAAGGTGATTCTGTCAGTAAAACTGTTGAATATGTGGAAGTTGGATGTAGAGAAATAATGGGAATACCCTTGTAGGCTTCATCATCAAAGTCAGAAAATAGAGCAGCTTCTTGGTGTGTCAATGGTCCAAGGATGGCATGTGCTTGCTTCTTGTTGGCAAGATAAGTTGCTGCAAAATTTTAAGGTCAGTACACTAAAGCTGCATTGCATGTACCGGATGTCGGAGATAATCTATCTATCTATATTTATTATTAAAGCTAGACATAGACAAGGTCATGTGACACCGTTCGATGGCCAACATTCCTATTTTTCATTTTTCTCTTTTTTAAAATATATTTTCTTGTGCAGGTCCAGAGTTTGGCTTCTAATAGAGATATGTATCTTCTGTTTAACTTGTCTTCTCTGTTTTTCCCCCAAGGATGTTGGCATTTAGCATGTGTTTACAAATTTCTTACTTCGTTTACTAAGATTGCTGAACTTTTCGACTGGACCGGGTGATCCTTTTTACCGAGGCGGCGGCCGCAGCAGCAGTGGAGTAGAAGCCTAGAAGGATGAATTTGTAATATTTGAACTTGGATTAGAGGGCAGAGATATGAGAACTGGTGCAAGGAAAAATTGTTGATATGCACCCAAGGGTGTCGCCTGGTGGTCAATGAAGTGGTTGAGAACCCTTAAGGTTGCTGGTGCGAGGTGGCAGCTATCCGTGGAATTAGTCGAGGTGCGTGAAAGTTGGCCCAACACCATGGTCATAAAAAAAAATCTTTTTTTTTTTTGAGAGTGAAGATCAATTCATTATAGAAGGAAGTTTAGTTGTTGGTATGTCAATTCTCCATACTTACTAATGAATAAGTTAGTAGGTATTAAAAGATCTTATCAACTTCTACAAAAAGTATTCGCCTTTTGTGATTGTCATTTATGGTACAAAGAAATCACAGATCTAAAAGTTCACTTGACTAATTTTATCAGCAATTTTACAAGTATTCATGTCAAATTAATTTTTATCCATTTGAACATTATACTCTTTTGTATATGAGCGTCTATGTATATACATAATTCATATCAAAAGACAAAGCGATGCCTTGATATCTACTTTAGTCCAAAATATTTGTTTCATCTTTTAAAAGTAGTGTTATTAGTGATGATCTTAGCAATGGTTATATTAGCGGTTTATCAATGGTGACGTACACACTTTAACATGATATCAGATTAGACAAATGTCCTAGGTTCAAGTTTCACCATCACTCATTTCCTCATGGGAATGTGGTGCAGACTTAATCAAATAAATATAAACTATACTCTATCTAACAACATATACTTTTAAATAAGACCTTTACAAGTTATTAGGAAAGAATCACAAATGAACTGTTTAATAGCATAGGTGTATAATTACACGTAAACTTATGATAACAAAATACTAGTAATTATTTTTACGTTAACTTTGAACTTGTAGCATAAACGGTACGTTCGCGCCTGCATAGGAGAGAAAGAAAAAGGGAAAAACAGAAGGAGAGAAAGAAGATAATTATTGATCTAGTTTGCTACACAGAATTTATTCCACGTAAACTCTCTTGTGTGGTTTGTGGGCACCCAAAGGATCGCATGTAGGTTCCCTTGTCATTTTAAAAGAAGATACTACATGATATATATAGAGAGTAAGAATTTACCAAGGGAAGCTGCAGGACCATGGGAATAATTAGCAAAGTTGAAAACTAACTGTGAACATTCAGACTTTTGGGCATTGAAGTCATCAACTGCCATTTCCATACCTATCTTTTGCTCTTTTCCCACTCTTGTTGTTGGATTAATAATTGCTCCTATTCTCCATATTATCATGTTACAATCATCATAAATTGAACCATTAACACCTTTTTTGGTATAAGCCAATGAAAATACTACATGATTAAACAATAAAAAATAGATCAACAAAGTAGCTTCCCTCCTCATTTTGCACCCAATTTTTTTTAACCTCTACTCATGGTTGGCAGTTGTTGTAGTCATATATGAAAGAGCTGTAGAGAAGGACCAAAGACTTTTCTAAAATATTGACATCTCGATTATTCCATCGAATACTTATTTATACATTAGCTGATTCTAAATCCTAAAATTTAGATAGATAAAAAAAGAATCAGGACTTAGCATTTTTTTAATCTTTATTAAAATTTGATTATTTTATGATTTTCACTTATTTCATTAGTCGTTAGACCAGCAGCACAAGGAGTGATTAAGACTTCAATAAAATTGTAGAATTGATTTTTTTGAAGAATCTTCCTTGGGATTTATTGAAAGTTCAAAGTGATTAAAGAACAAGTGGACATAATAAGGTCGGTAGAAGCTAGTATGATAGTCATACTACAACTATATTGCAAGTATCTGCGTGCATTTATTGAGTTGGTTTGGTGAGTGATTTTCTACGTAGATATTTGCAATTAATTTTCTTTATTAATAGTTTTTTTTCGTCTGAGTTTATCGCATTAGGTTTACTTAGTGCAACTTACATTTTCTATATGATTTTCTGGCTATTATATTGAAGTAGATTTATTCGAAGAATAATACTAATTGTGAATTTATGAATTTCAGAAAAAGAAATATTGCAAATTGAACTAAACAAATCCATATATAGTTAATGAGTTAAATATAAACATGGCACTAATCACTACTGCGTCAACGTAGCAAGCGTTTGATCAACTCGACAAATTCATAGTTACGTTATGTGTTAATATAAATTGAATCAACTTAATTCAGAAAATATATATATATACTTTTGGGGTTGGGCTATCGATTGGTGCATGTGATTTCCTTATTTATTAGTTCAATTAGAGGCGGAGCTAGATAGAGTCAAAAGGATTTTATCCGAATCCTTTTTTAGGGTAATTACACTATTTTTATATTAAAATATTTTTTTAGATATATATAATAGATATTGAATCTCCTAAGTTTATTTGTGTGTTTACTTTTTATATTTTTTAATCCTATTAGTGAAAATTTTACTCCGCCAATGCTTAGCCCGTTTCAACCCATCAAAATTTGGGTTGATATCTATATCCCAAATTAATTAATGATAAATATTGTTAAATTATTTTTTTATCTGACATGTTATATATAACACTAATAAGGAAAAATATAGTAATTTCAATAGGTGCTAAAAACTATAAAATAACAAATAAAATAATTAAAACTTAGTAAAAATTGGACGAACACGGATTGTGTTTTAATCCGCTTTTAATTAACTCATCAGCTCAAGCAACTTTTGAACATGTCAATAACTCATTTATTTATTAACTCAATTTATTTTAATTTGTTCGAATTCAGCTCGACTCGCTTATTTTCCACCTCTACTACTTTGATAATTTTATTCTGGAAGAAAACTTTTAGTCAAGATTAAAATTCAATCTTATTACCCATATTCTGGGAAGGGTCCACGAATCTACACGTAAATAGTCCTCTGAGCCAAATGGCTTCTAAACTCACTTGCTATTATTTTTTTTTGTTTCAACAATTCAACTTACACAATTTACAAATATGAATATTCTTTTAGAATTTTCCTAAAGAATAAAAAACAGAAGGAAATTAAAGAGAAGAAAACTTTTTTGCATACTAATTCGAACTCCCTGAATGTATGAGTGGCTTGATAAATAAATAATAAAAATGAATATCTATTCTTAGTGTAATAAATAAGTAAAAATATATATGACGAAAAGGATATTTAACTTGTTTAAATAATAGTTTAAACCTTGAATGGTTAGGTGATCAATATGCTTATTTATAGGTTAATTTTGATTTAATGTGTATTAAATCATTTGTTTAATTGTTCAACTTGCGCCAATCAACGACTTTTGACTAAACAAAGAAAAAAAAAGAGGCACATAATGTATTGTGAATACTGTACTCTTTTCAAAGAAATTTACTTTATTGTATGATTTTAAAAATCGTCTGTTAAACTAAAATTTAAAAGAAAAAAAGTAACAAATTTACATTTAAACCAACTCGGATACATTAAAAACTAGTTCGAATATATTAAAAACTAGCTCGGATATATTAAAAATTAGCTCGGATACATTATAAAATAATTTAGAATTAGGAGAGAAATAAGGGATTTTAGAGGTTTTTAGAAATAGAAGGGAATATTAGAAATAAGGAAAACATAAGACGTGTATTTCAGTAATTTTTCGTAGAAACAATAACTTCATGTGAGAGAAATTGAAAAATACTCTTTATTCCGCTCAATACATATCAGTATAGTTAAATCAAGCGTTTATTTTTGTTTTTCGAACTATTCTCTACATTTCTCAAGCTTAAATTGCTTTAAAACATATAATAGTATGGAAATCTCGCAAATACAATAGAAGACGAGCTAAATTTCAAAACTCAATACATTAAGAAAAATTAAAGATAATATAATAAGATAAGGTCAAGCCTAACACTTCAGAATGCAACACTAACATAAATAAGTAAGGTATAATAAACAAGCTTCTTGTAGCCCCTAATATCAACCAATTTCATGATTAGTTTTGATCGTAAGTCACTTCACACTTACTTTATTTATATGAACAAAGAATATTCTTCTTTTCGTATTTGAATCCTATATAATTAAAAAAAAATATTCAACAGAAAACATCCCCTCAAAGATATGGGAAAGAAAATAAAAATAGAAATACACAATATTTTCAGGCTTATTCAAATTGATTACACGCATATATAAAGAAATTTCATTTTCAATTTAAAGAAAATAAATATATATGATACATTTTCTACTTCAATTTATTATCTCATTATAAAATATAAATAAATGACACAATAAAAAATAAGAAAAAAAATAAAAATTTGCCTAATGTAACATGACCCGAATCCAGCCCACCCAATAAAGCGGTCAGCTTTCTTCTTTACACTTATCTTCTTCTTCTTCATGGTAAAGCAGCAGTTAGTTTTCAGCACTGTACAGTACTTCGCCTCGAGAGACCAAATTCTCCTTCTTCAATTTTTTGAGTTGATTCTACAATGTTAAATACTGAAGTAAAGCAATAAACTTTAACGAAAGGCGTTTTCGAATTTCAGGCGAAAAATGGCTTCAATTTGTACTTCAAATTTTCACTTTTTATGCAGAAAAAACAACCCTAGCCCTATTTCTCATCATCTACTATTATCTCCTTCTTCTTTATCCTTCTCACGTTGCGGCGGATTGCGGTTGTGTCGTTGCGCGTCGGTGAAGACCGGTTCAGAGGGCGGAGGGATTCGGAGTGATAATGCAGAGCTGTTGCGGAAGCCGGTGATTTCGACGGAGTTGGAGACGACGTCAGCTAGTGAGGAGTTGGTGAAGGAGGAATCTGATGATGAAGTAGGGAATAAGGGCGGAGATGGAGAGGGTTGGGTTGATTGGGAGGACCAGATTTTAGAGGATACTGTGCCGCTGGTTGGTTTTGTTAGAATGATTCTTCATTCTGGAAAGTAAGTTCTCAATTTTGCTTCTCTTTTAGAATCTGCTAATTTTAAAGACTTGTTTATTGATTCATATATGTAATATGCTGTGTGTTTGTGCCTTTATCTCGAAAAAATAGAGACTTTCTGGGGATTCTGCTACTGCTTCATGTTTCTTCTCAACTGGAAAAAACTACTGTATTATATGAACTAGTAATTAAAAAAAGGAAACATTGAATGCAAGGAAAACAAAGTATGCTCTCTTTCTCTTCTTTGACTGCTCATTCGTTGTCCTCCGGTGCCTCTTCTCTGGCTAACGAAGTTTTTGTTTATTCAATAGCAAAGGGCAATTAAATTGTAAAGAAGTTTGGTTTAAATGTGGGATGATCATAACCATATCAATATGCTCTGAAGAAATGGAGCATTAGACCCCTCATAGGATGACAACGTCAACGTTAAGCTGCTCCAAGTAAAGGGATATAGTTCTGTTTGGAGCTTTCACCTGGTGAAATTTATATATCTTTTGCTCCAGCAATTCCAAGTCCGTCGAATCTTTTTTCGCTGGTAAACTGAGTCAAGCTGTCCATTTTGTTTGGTAACTTCAAAAATTTTAAGTGGTTCTTAGTGAAAAGCAACTACTTTCTCATAGCCATGATGTCAGCAAGTCAGAGCAAAGTACGTTATCTCTAGCTTAGGTAGTTTATGCTCTAATGAATCATAAACTCCAACTCTTCACAGCATGAAAACATTTGTTGAATGTTGACATCTGGTTGATGAATAGTACCATGGATGAAGTGAGCCTTTGAACTGCTCAATCGAGTCACCACATTGTTTTGCTGTAATCGGAGAAATAAAAAAAATTATCTTGGAGAGCGGGTTATGGTTAACCTTTCTAAGGTTTACTTGGTGGTCAGTCTGTTTTCATCCCATTTTCCTTTCTTTTCGATGGAGTTGTTTCTGAGTTGTCGACAGAGATAAGATAGTTATCAACCTCTCTTTGAGCAGTCTATTCTACAAAAAACCTTTCTCAAAAAAAAAGAAAAAGAAGTCTATTCTACAAAAAGGTACTTACTTGCCTCAAGCAGATGTCTTGTATGTAAATGAAATATGAAATAATGCAGCGCCATAGTTTTGAACCCCCAAATCCTATATGGGTACTATGCATACTTGATAAAAAATGTTTAAATATTTCTACAATCGAATCCCAACCCCTGAAAAAAACATTGATATCATTTTTTATCATTTCATTTATTCAATCTACAATTTTGCAGATATGCAATTGGCGATAGGTTAAGTCCTGATCATCAGAGAACAATTCTACAAAGATTGCTTCCATATCACCCGGAATGCGACAAGAAGATTGGCCCTGGAGTTGATTACATTACTGTATGCCATCCTCCTCCTGCTTCATTTACTGATCTGCTTGCATTGTTATCTCACATTGCATCTTTCTCTGTTCCCTTGGTTTGATCTCTCTATCTCTCCACGCACAAATGCTTCTTCTTGACAGAAAGACTGGATAACTTCCTTGCATGCACTTGAAAGTTGAAACTAGTGTGAGCAATCTCAAATTAGAGATAAAATAATCTTATTTTTAGGTGAAGGATTAAGAAAAGGTTTCATATCTTAGTAGCTTTCTTAAACTCTATTCATATCATGCTGAAATATAGTACTACCAGCTTCTTTAGTTTTGATGAGGAAAGAAAAAAATATTACTAGATAGTACTACCAACTATTTCAGGTTATATTGCAAACATATTTTGCCCTCTTGGCAGCATTTTCTGTGTGATGTGTAACCCACAACACAATTACCGTCCGAAACTTGTTAATCTGTTTGCCGGGAACTTCATTTATTTTTTGGAGCTCTTTCATATTTGTTGGATATTGTATATTGTTTTGGGTTTATGGAGGTCAACACTGCGATTTTCTTAAACCAAAGTAATGATTAAGCTCGACTAAACTGCCTTTTATGCCTATTACCTTGCTCTATTTTATGATTTTGAGGTTTAATAGGACCAGGAGAGAACCATATTGTTATATAGACCAGTGCTGAAGCCAAGGGTATCTGAATGTAGCAAAAATAGCAGGAAAACCCAATCCACCCCTAGGAATGGACATCTAACCTGTTCTTAGGGTTGAAACAGTATCAAATCCAATCCATAGGCGAATTACCCCAACTACTGTAGGGGAAGGCGTGCTTGTGAAAAGCTTTGATAGTGCAGAAAGGGATGACACCTTTGAGGTCAATGGAACTACAAACAGTAAAACAAAGGGAAGTAAATGGAATGTGGAAATTGCGAGTTTGAATGGTGTAATATTTTAGGGAAATCCAATGTAATATATAGTGATGAAGGGTGTTCAGGGAGATAGGGAGATAGGACAACTGTGGAAGAATACATGGAGGACAAAACCTTGTGAAATACTCCTCCGTCCCATTTTATGTGGCACCATTTGACTTGACACGGTGTTCAAGAAAAAAAGAAAGACTTTTGGAACTTGTGGTCTAAAACAATTCTTAGATATTTGTGTAGTTGAAAGTTATTTCATTAAGGGTAAAAGGGGTATTTTAAAGTTAAATTGTTTCTAAGTAAGGTGACATTCTTTTTTGGACGGACTAACAAGGAAAAGGTGCCACATAAAATGGGACGGAGGAGTAACTATGATGTATGTCATGAATGAACATGATATGGAATATCGATTGGAATATATTTTGGACAAATGGTTCGTGAATTATTCCACAGATGACTGATGAGATATATAAGCCTATCATTGAAGCTGACAAAATAATGAATCAGATTTATAGTTGAATAAATTGAGGGAAGTCAAGAACTTTTTGGGAATATCTTGGTGACAAATTAAGAGAAGGCAAAGACATTATAAATGAATGTTTGAGTAAACTGGAAAGTTGATCAGAGGGAGGTGGCCAAAAGAGCAAGTCATACTTGAAAAAGACCAAATACAATATCGCCAGGGAATTGTGGCGTTTGAAAAATGGGCTCAGGACAAATCTTCAGTTATAGAAAACAAGATATATAAATAAGTAAACGTAACTTAAGCCTCGTATTTAAGTGGTGAACAACCACTTGGGTTTTTGGCACCCTGTGGTTATTCATTTACCTAGGATGGCCCCTGACCCTTCCTCCCAAGGGGTTTTTCTACTGTCCATTAAGTGGGAATTCCCAATTTAAGCACATTTCAGTAACTTGTAATCTCTTTGTTTTAGGATTAGTAGCTCATAGACCCGTGTTACTTGAGAAATAGTTTTGGATTGTTTTATGTGCTATTTCCAGGAAGTAGACTGTACTTTTAGGTTTCTACTACTTTACATGTGCATGTAGAGTGCGTGGAGAGATTCTCTTTTGCAAATTTCTTAACATTGCATATCACTTGGTTTTTGCTTGACAGGTAGGGTACCATCCAGATTTTGAAAACTCAAGATGTTTATTTATTGTCCGCAAGGATGGTGAATCAGTGGACTTCTCATACTGGAAATGCATAAAGGGGTTAATTAGAAAAAACTATCCACTCTATGCTGACAGTTTTATCCTCAGGCATTTTCGGAAGCGGAGGCGTAATGACTGAATGTATCATTCGGAACTCGTAGCTACCCTGAATTTCATGCAAAGGAGATTCTTTTACTATTGCCGAGCACATTATGTTGAATGTCGATCAAGTATTTTTGAAGGTTGTGATATAAGTTCGTCTTTATTGAGAGACTACTGCAATCTACTCACCGTAGAATTGCCCTTCCAATTACTTTGTTTAAAAATCTACACTGTAGAATTCAAGTTACTGTAGTGAACAAAAGGAATTCAAGTTAGTGTAAGTTTTGCTTAGATGGCCAGGTCTCATACTGTTGCAAAAGAAGCATTTTAATATTTTACAAAGTGTTGAAGTAAAAGCTTCCTTTCCTGCCTTTAAGTTTCTTTTTTCCTTCTCATTTTCTCCTATCCCTGCTCTCTTCCCATGACCTTTTGGTTGGGTTTTGCAGTTGGAGGTTCCTTCTTTTCCTTAATGTAGCATCATTGTTGTATCAAGGTGTTGCAGTGATCGGCCGTCGGCGTATTCGAGTTTCAACAAGGATAATTTACCTATTCTAATAAGTAAATTACAGTCCAAACTCAGATGTCATTTCAGATTTAAGTTAGTTTTTTCTATTGCTTGACTAGTCTTAACCAGGATCTAATAGATAAAGAGAACATGCTATGACTTTTTGCAGAAAAAATGACAATCCTCCATTCCACAGGTAGCTATTATTTTCCACAACACAAGTATCGAGTAACTTAATTTATATAAATTTACATAGATAGATGAAATTTATCTGCTAGTGTTTAACCATGTCATTGACACACTCGTAAGTGTTATTAGGTGCACACAAATTAGTCCAGATATGACGATTGTACAAAAAAAAAAAAAAAAGGAGGTTACTATAGTCCCCCTATAGAATACGTGTCGTGTTGTTTACTAAAGCATTAGTAACATCCATATGACCTAAGCTCTAGAATACAACAAATTGGAGATCTTTTGAAAATTTCAGCTAAGATATTATGACTAACTGACTGGTTAGAAATGTGTGTCTGTCCTTGTTTTATTGGTTGCCGAGTTCTGCAACTCTAAGTCAAATCATCACACAGAATATGTAGATTAGTCGATCAAGAAAAGATATAATTAGGTACTACTTATGGTGCAATATTAATTACTATCGTTTCATTAACGAAGATTACGATAGATGGATAAGTACCCTTTTCTTCTTTAACTAGTGATCCAATACTTTGTTGATAAAGTAGATAAAAGTCTGAGAGATCATGACTTTAAGTCAAAGTAAATATAAAATATGATCTAATATTGATTCACCTAAGTCTAAGAGTGGAGCTATTTGGTACCTGTATTAATGAGAGAAGTTAACAAATAATACTTGATAAAATAGTTAATGTGCGTGAAAACTAATTCGAATACTATATTCTCTATTAGAGTTTGCACTTTGCAACATGGTGCATGTATTAATTTGACATTATCAGTTCACAAATCAAACTAGTGGTGCTAATGAGACATGTTGAATTCAGACACGTAGCATGCAGTGGTGCGGCTTGTGATATTTTTTTGGGCAGTTGAGCACTAAAGTTTTAAGGATATTTTTGTTTACT